>JARHVA010008592.1:67500-277500 GCA_037957365.1 Torreya grandis
AAACATTCAAGATATGCAATAAAAATCAAACAATAAACATCACACAAGATAGAGAGAGACACTAGATATAACATGGAAACCCAATGTGGGAAAAACCACAGAGAACAATCTCAAATAAATTCATGATAAACAACCCACAGGAGCACCATATCCCTTTGCCAAGTACCAACCTAGCTACAATTCATGAGCACCAACCCACAGGAGCTTTAAACCACTTTGCTGAGCACCAACCTAGCAACTATTCATGAGCCCCAACCCACAGGAGCACCAACCCCTTTGCCAAGCACCAACCTAGTAACAATTCATGAGCACTAACCCCTTTGTGTATACCACACACCTATCTCTCAATGTTGTTATCTCAACAAATGATAGTTCAATACAACATCTCTTTCCTATCTCTCACCTTTGTTCTTTTAAACTAGATATAACAAATACTATTCATCTCTCACAATTGCTCTTCTAAGCTAGATATTACAATATCAAATCAACCTCTCTCAACCATATTTACAAATGGCTTCTCAAGCCTTTATTTATAGCTTTCCAAATGACCTTTGGCCTTCCCCCTTTGTGACCCTTCAATCCTCATGGCAAATGGCACCAAACTTGGATGACCCTTCAAATTCAAGCCTTTGAAAAGTCATGTGGTGACCCTTCATGACCAAAAACGTCCTTCCCACATTTGTACTTATCTTTGGTGACTTTTTGTATTCCTCAAAGTGTCCCTTCATGAGAAATTGTGCCCTTACTCTTTTGTCTTCACTTGGTGACTCTTGGTATTCCCCAAGATGACTCTTCATGGGAAAATGCGTCCCATCCTTCTTTTGTCTTTACCTCGTGGCTCTTCAACTTCTCCATTGGCCCTTCTTTTGTCTCATATGCAACCAAAAATATATTCATTAATATTAAATAAATATTAACTCACATTAGCCAAGGTAAACAACATTAAATGCAATGGGGTATTTATCATCAATAATGCTAGACCTTTAACATCAATGACAATATTTCCAACAATCTCCCCCTTTGTCATTGATGGCAACCTCAATCCTAAAACTACCACATCTTGTCACCTACACATAATGTCATCTAAAAAAATAAAATAACTCCCCCTTACTGTAGTAATCTATACCTATTCACTGTACTTATTTTTTGCACCTGTACGTGTACTTGTTATTCTCCCCCTTTGACATCAATGGCAAAGGGCATACCTAGAGCTGACACTTAGCTCCCCCTCACTTGATGCTGAACATCAATGGCAGGAAGTAATAGAAATTACTCCCAACTCCTCTCACCGATCTTGTATCCTTTGATTGTGATTTTGAGAAGTGATCCAAAACTTAGAAGTTCTGGTTGATAAATATCTTAATAGCATAGAAATAACATAGTAACAATGAATTCTCTGAGAAGAGATGTAGTATTACTCAAGATCACAATACAAATATATGCTTATCTCTAAGAAGAGATGTCTGTCTTCACATTCTGGGTTACCTCTTCATTTATACACAATTTGAAAGCATGGGGAGGATGTGGAAGGTCACCAATCTCAAGGGAGATTAAGTGGTTTGACTTCCAATATTTAAAACAATACAAAATTCAAGGAATTACTATTTTTAGACTGCACTACTAAAATTGAAATTTGAGGCACTTTTGTTCAAACGGTGAGTCAATTGGAGTTATGGTGCAAAAGTTATGGCTCCTAGAAGTTCCATCATCAATTGGGGTGGAACTGTCACCTGAATTATCACCTAAATTGGTGCAAAGATCAAATAAATATATGACAATACATACACATTGTTCCCTGTCCTTTGAGCATCTGCAATCAACTCATTTAAATCTTTTCTTCTAAACCTTCTTTATGAAAATTTAATTTATATCCTTGATCACATATTTGACTAACACTTAACAAATTATGCTTAAGACCTTTTACATATAAACCATTCTTACTCTTAGTTCTACCATAATCTAAACTCAAAGTATTTTTTCCAGCTATCTTGGCAATGGTTTTATCTCTGAATCTCACTGTACCACCATTGATCTTCTTTAGAGATATGAATTTACTTTTATCTCCTGTCATATGCCTCGAACATACACTATCAATTAACCATGACTGATCTTTACCTCTTACATGTAGGGCTGTCTGAACCATCATATAATCTTCATGTTGTTTCTTCTACCATGAACATGTATGAACCTTCTCCCTAATGAATGGAGCTTTGAGATTTTGATCCTTCTTCTTGATGAATGGATCTTTGAAGCTTTGATCCTTCTTCTTGATAAATGGAGCCTTGAATCTCTGATCCTTCTTGACTAACTCAAACATGCTCCTACAATACCAAGCTATGTGTCTGAAGTTGTTGCACTTATAACATACTATGGTCTCTTCATCAAAGCTTGATAGAGGAGCAAAAGAGTTATGGCTTATGTACAACTCTACTTGACTTTCCTTCTTATTTCTGAAATTGTTATCTCTTTTTCTACATTCTAATTTATTGTGACCATATCCATTACAATAAAAATAATAGCCATAAAAATAAGACCTATTTGTATATCTCTGACCTGATTACCTTCTGTAGCTTTGTTCCTTCCAACCTTCTCTATTTGGAATGTCCTCTGTATTCTTCACTTCTCCCCTTTTTGTTTCCTCTTGTGTAAGAGCTTCAATGTAGCTATTTTTCTTTTCAAAACTGATCCCTATCTTATCTTAATATGCTTTTTGACTTTCTAATATCTTATTCATCATGTTAGTGCTATCTTCAAATTTTGAATCACTGACTACTTTATCACTGACTGCTTTCTTAATATCTTCTTTTAAAGAGGCAATTTCAATAACATACCTTTGACATTCTTTTCTTGCTATTTCCAACTATGTTGTGAGGTCTTCTTCATTCTTCTTGGCTTCTTCAAAGTGTGCTTGTAGATCTTCAATCATTTTCTTTGACTCTTGTTCATTTTTCTCAATTTAGCACTTTAATCTTTGATTCTTCTTCTGAACAACTTCTAACTCTTCTAAGGCACAAATGAGCTCTCCTTCCATATTCACTTTAGCTTCCTCCTCTTCTTCTTCTTGATCACCTTTATGTATGGCCATTAAAAGAATCTCTTCTTCTTTTAAATCACTGAATCCACTATCTTCGGCTGAACTAGGATCCTTAGAATATAGGCTCTTCTTCTCGAAACCCTTCTTAGATTTGCCTTTAAAATTTTTCTTGTATGTAGGCTTTTCTTCTTCATCATCATTAACCTTATCTGGGCATCTAGCTAAAAAATGTCCAATCTTTCCACAATTAAAATATTTAAAAGGTAATTTTCCTTGATATTTACCTGTTCCTCTTTTCAACTTGTGAATGAAAAGTGATCCATTATCATCTTCATCATCACTGGAACTATCACTTGATTATTGAATATTAGATTTCTCCTTCTTTGATGTCTTGAAAGCTACTTCTCTCTTTGAGGGTTTATCTTGTTCTGTCTGCATCTCATATGTCGTGAGAATACCATGAAGCTCATCCATCTTTAGTTTGGCTAAATTCTTCATCTCCTCGATTGCCAAAACCTTTGCATCATATCTCATTGGTAGAGATCTCAAAACCTTTTACACCACCGTTAACTTATCCAACATTTCTCTAAGACCTTGAATCTAATTTATGATTTGGTCAACTCGCAAAAGATAACTTGTTATATCTTCTTCTTCTTCCATCTTCAAACTTTCAAACTGCCTTCTAAAAGTTTGTAGCTTAGCTTGCTAAACCTTTCCATCACCTTTGTAAATATTCTCAAGTTTTACCCAAGTTTCATGAGTAGATTTACATTGCATAACTTTAACAAATTTAGATTCACATAAACCACATAAAATAGCATTTAAATCTTTAGCATTACATTCACTTGCCTTCTTTTCTACTGGAGTAATTGTAAATGTTTGTGGCTCTTCATATTCCTCCACTACTGCTTTCCATATGTCGAATCTAAGGGACATCAAATAAACCTTCATTCTCATGCTCCAAAAAGCATAATTTGTTCCATCAAACAAAGGTGCCTTATTTTTAGAAAATCCTTCCTGTGACCCTACCATCGTGTTTTCCCGATCTACCTTCAAGCTATAAAAATTTTCAAAAAGGAACCTGCTCTGATACCAATTGTTAAGCATGGAATATATTGAGAGGGGTGGTGAATAAGTATATCATATATCTTATAAAAAATTTCCTTTATCAAATCCCACTTAATCAAACATTCAAGATATGCAATAAAACTCAAACAATAAACATCACACAAGATAGAGAGAGACATTAGATATAACGTGGAAACCCAATGTGGGAAAACCCACAGAGAACAATCTCAAGTATATTCATGAGAAACAACCCACAAGAGCACCATACCCCTTTGCCAAGTACCAACCCAGCTACAATTCGTGAGCACCAACCCATAGGAGCTTCAAACCCCTTTGTCAAGCACCAACCCAACAACTATTCATGAGCACCAACCCCTTTGCCGAGCACCAACCCAACAACTATTCATGAGCACCAACCCATAGGAGAACCAACCCCTTTGTTTATACCACACACCTATCTCTCAATGTTGTTATCTCAACAAATGATAGTTTAATGCAACATATCTTTCCTCTCTCTCACTTTTTCTCTTTTAAACTAGATATAGCAAATACTATTGATCTCTCACAATTGCTCTTCTAAGTTAGATATTACAATATCAAATCAACCTCTCTCAACCATATTTACAAATAGCTTCTCAAGCCTTTATTTATAGCTTTCCAAATGACCTTTGGCCTTCCCCCTTTGTGACCCTTCAATCCTAATGGAAAATGGCACCAAACTTGGATGACCCTTCATATTAAAGCCTTTGAAAAGTCATGTGGTGACCCTTCATGACCAAAAACGTCCTTCCCACTTTTGTCCTTATCTTTGGTGACTTTTCATATTCCTCAAAGTGTCCCTTCATGAGAAATTGTGCCCTTACTCTTTTGTCTTCACTTGGTGACTCTTGGTATTCCCCAAGATGACTCTTCATGGGAAATGCGTCCCATCCTTCTTTTGTCTTTACCCTGTGGCTCTTCGAATTCTCCTTGGGCCCTTCTTTTGTCTCATATGCAACCAAAAATATATTCATTAATATTAAATAAATATTAACTCACATTAGCCAAGACAAACAACATTAAATGCAATGGGGCCTTTATCATCAATAATGCTAGACCTTTGACATCAATGACAATATTTCCAACAACCTAAATCCTTTAAAGGGAATTTAACCATCATGAAATATGAAATTTTAAACATTATATCCCCATTTATTTTGAATTCACTTGAATGAGAATTACCCTGCAATAGGTGAAACCTAGTCTACAACCTCAATGGCATTCTCAACTAAAAAAGTAAGATGTTTTTCCCATAAACTTACCTCGACAAATGAAATCAAGGATGTAAACCATGAGATGATAAATATGCACTCTCTAACACCATTTACTATACTTGGTTTGTATAGACTAACTCAATCAGAGAGGAAACCATGAGGTGATGGGGATGAGTATGCATAAATGAGTGGTAAACCTCTTTTGAAATGGTTCATATATCTTGGTACACAAATTATAGAACTCTTTCCATGAACTTGGATTGGTCAAAGATTAATTACATCCCTTAAGATCATTTGAATTGATTCTTCTCCTATTGACTATACTATTAGAAAATTGACTAAGTATTTTTGTATGGTAATTAGAGTGATGAAAGAATGGAATGGTTTTATGCCATTTTTAGTTGATTCAAATCTGACCAAGTGTGTAAGTGAGTTCAAGGGAGATAAAGAAACACTTTATAATCCTACCACATGTGCCACACTCCTACATAAACTATACAACTTCCCAAACTTCCTCTTTTTTTAACTATTTTCTTGATCTAACGTAGAAACCTACATTTGATTAATTATGAAATAGTATCTATAACTTCTAATGACACATGGTACATTTAATGACATATTTATACACTTGTCTACTATGGAAATGTTGACCATTTTGATGATAAGTCAAGTTAAAATGGGTCAACCCCCTATAGTCAAGTCTTGATAAGGGGGTAGAATATAGTTTCATAGGGTACATTGTGGTATATTTGATGTCATTTAATGTCATTCTAACCTTGGTTGTGATATAGTTTAGTCTTATGTCATTTGGAGTCATATAGGGGGTTAGACCATCATGGTGTATCATATACAAATGAACAAGGTAGTTCGGTTATATATTTTACAAGTGTTCTTAGAAAACCTTTCAAGATAAAAAAGACTACATGGACATCATGATTTTGGTGCCAAGATCATCCTCTAAAAATTGTGTGTCTTGATGAGCTTGGTATCTCAAGCTATCAACATTTAAAATTGAAATTTTAGAGATAGATGTGCATGGGGATGTCAAGTTTAGGCTTCAAGAACTAATCATTTAAGTTTGAAATATATAAAGGATCTTGATCTAAAATGGAAAGATATCAATTGGAAAAATGATAATCAATCAAGCTAAGATCAATGGCACATAGGTGATTATTAGGATCAAAAAGTCAAAAAGTAACCAGATCAAGGATTAATGGTATGTATTGAGTCATGTAGATAAGATAAATGATCTGTATTTAAAGACTAGGACCTAGATCCAATGAAGCATGTCAAATCATTCATATAAGTGTTTTTCCGCTATTTTTGCTTTCTACATTCAAAGAGAGAAGTAAGAAACTGAGAGGAAATGGTCTAAGGCTAGATGTTACCTAGATGTAGTTGTGCGCACCATTATCCAGACGAAGTGAGAACCCCTCTTTGGTTGTGGAGGATGACACCTGCAAGAAAAAGAGACTAAAACACAAAAAATGTTAGATGAGGAGATGGTGGGTTTCCAAGCGAAAGTTTGATCCTAGAAGTATGAAGACTTCCTTAAGGGATGTCAACCCACTAGTCGATAAAAAGAATGTCTGATAAATAGCAAAATGATAAAAGATAGAAATGATAAAAGACTGAAAAGGAAATGGAAGCAAAAGCTTACTTGAAAGTTGTTGTTGGCCTGGTCACAGTCACCAGCATTGGTGGTCCTACTAGCGTCTGTTAGTCAAGGTCTGCCAACATCGGTTAGTCTACCAACGTCAGTGGGGGAAACGACCGGTGTCGGTCAGGGTAGTAGTCTGTGGATGGGGTCTAGATGAGCCTTTGGTCTGTGGATGGGTCTGAGACAGAGTTTGGCCCTAGTTGAATGGTCTAGGGATCTAGGTCTGAGAGTCTGGTTTTGGTTAAAGGTCTGAGATTTTGTGTATAGGTCTGGGACAATGGACAAAATGTCAAAAAGGGATAGAGGGATAGAGGAGACCAACAGGTAGACAGGGAGATAAGGATTTGGGTCTGGTCTGGTGATAGGAAGTGCTGAATCTAGTTCATAATACTTAGAAGCAAATAACTAGAAAACACAATGAAAGAACAAACAAAATACTTACTTATGGCTGGCTGAAGGAGTGTTGTAGACTAGTATACCTATTGTTGGTGCTATTGGTGTGAAGGACCTATTGCTGGTGGAGTGGCTGAGGCAGAGTCCCTGTTGTGCTTGCTATTGCAGAAGCTTGCTATGTGTACTTGAGGGAGAGAGTGAGAGGTTTGGTGAAAAGATTGGCAGGTTGATTGATCAGATTGCAAGATTCAAGAGTCTAGATGCGAGAAAGAGGCAAAGAGGGGATAACAGATGTAGAAAACCATTATGAAGGCTGCTAACACCGGCAATATCATCGACATCGATTGATAGTTGATTGACGTTGGCAGTTAGAAGGCAGGAAAAAGGCTAAAAATAGCCTTTCATCTATTTTCCCAACTGCTGGGTCAGCGAGTCTAAGGAAAAAATGGTCGAAGGTGATTAAAATGGATGAGAGGTTAAAGGGGAGAAGTTGGAATGGGGGTCTAGGCATTAATATTGGCCATGTGGGGAATGAAGGGAATCCAAAGAAGGGTATCCAAGGGTGGTGAGGTGGTAAGGGAGAGAGGGAAAAGGGATTTTATTATTTTAAAATAGGATATTTATTTAAAATTAATAAAACATGGGTTAGGAGTGGTTAAGTGGATGAAAGGGGACTAAGAGGGGGAGAAAGGACCAGGGGGTAGACAGGATTTTAGTGTCTACATTTGCCCTTTTTTGTCTTGTTGGTTGTTATGGATAAACTGCAAGACAAAAATAGGAGTTGATTGCCCCAGGTGTGGGATAAGGTTGATTTCATCTTGTTGGTTGTTCAAGTGAACTGCAAGACAAAAACAAGAAGAGGTTGGTTGCCCCGATTATGGATGAGGTATTCCCCCTCAAAGCAGGAGTCGAGGGAAGGGAACCTAGAATCGGGTGCTGATTTGACAAAGAGTGGATGAAGAAGGGTGAAGGTGGAGTGTGAACACTGCAAAAAGTCGTGATTGCACGTATACCACTTCACGAGATGGTCAGGTCAAATTATCGCAGGTCGAGGTCAAGGAGTGCCAAAATTGAAGTAACCGAGCCCCATAATTTAGTCATCTATTGATTGGGTTATACAATCTAAGCTGAAGCTCTAATGGTCATCATGTTCTAGGTATCCTGGGCTCAGTAAGTGCTCCTAGAAACATGAAAATGTCACAAGTAATGGGGATCAATCAGCTTGCGATCCTATACCTGTGAGGGTCAAAAATAGTCTGCGTACAATTTTGCTAACCATTCATGAGGTAGCATTCATGCAAAAATAACCAAGGCAACGTGGTCTTAGAAGTGGTCAGGGTCTGTGGAGATAGGTATGATCTCCAATGGTCATTGGTCGAGGCGGGTGGATGGATGAAATAATGTGGTCGAGCTAACCTCAGAACACTGAGTGCTGCCTACATAGCCCTTGTGAAGGGCCTCAGGCCAATGTAGTTCTCCCTAAAAGGGAGGAATGGTCAAAGGTAATGGATGGGTCTTGGTTGAGGTCAAGGTCAAGGGATGAGGGAAAAAAGGGGTTTGTCCATCTGAGAGATGAACAAATGAGATGGTTGAGCTAACCCCATAAAACGTCATGTCAATTGAGTGCTGCCTACATAGCCCCAGTCTTAGGGCCTTAGACCAATGTAGTTTGAATGAAGAGACAAAATGGTCGATGATTGGTTTGGTCATGTGCCGAAATGATGGTCAAGGGAGCAGTCTATTAAATACAACAATTATGTAGCTGTCCTTCGAGGGGGCAGTCTACATTTAGATTTTTATGACCTTTGATATGATAGGTATCCCATTTTTGATATATTTTGCTGACTAAAGTTTTTAACCATGGACGAGCCTCTAGAGGTTTAAGGGTTCCCTTTTATTAGGACAAAGCATTACTGCTTGACAAAAGGGTTGACTAGTGTTGGGAAACAGGGTTGAAAGAAAAAGGAATGACAATGATAGGGGGTTGCTCAAGGGATGAGCTCAAGTAAAATGTCAAGTGATCGAGTACTCGACTAATAGTAGAATGGTCACAGATGCAAGGCATAAAAAGGGGCTCAGGTTCTGATAAGTCCCTAGGCCATGCTTGTGCGTTATGATAAGGTTTGAGTCAATTAGGAGCAAACTTGCCCCGTTTGCCTCTTTCCAGATTGGTCAGGTGTTGATTGATGTTGGATGTCAAGTTGGTTGATATAGTGTTGAATTGTTTGGTCGATGATTGGTTGGATGATTGGTTGATTGTTTGGTCAAGGGTCAGGTCGATGGACACTTGGTCGAGGTTTAGGATTAAAAGAATGATTGATATTTGGTCGAGACTAGGTCGAAAGGTTGGTCAAGGCCATGATTGATGATTGGTTAGTGTCTAGTCGATGGTCTGGTCGATGGACACTTGGTCAAGGTTTAGGATTAAAAGAGTGATTGATATTTGGTCGAGACTAGGTTAAAGGGTTGGTCGAGGTGTGGATGAGCGTTGAATTCCCCCAGTGGCTAGGGAGAATGTTTGACAGATTGGTCAAGATTGGTAGAGGTTTAGTGGTTAGATTGACTGTGTTGATGTCGAATAAGGGGTTTAAAGGTGGCAAAGGGACCATAGTCTGGTGTGGAGATCCTGATTTAGGTGATGAGGTTTGAGAAACATGGGTCGGTGTTGATGATTTTTTCGAAGGGGTGGTTAAGAGGATCCTTGATGAGAAGGAAATCCTTTCTCTGTTGTTGATGAATGATAGCTTTGAGAGTGAAACAATGCTCAGTGTCATGTCTCGGAGTGTGATGGTAGTGGCAGAATTTAGAGTTATCGAACCAAGATGGTCTTGATCTGAGAGTCGATGAGTGGGGCAGTGTTGAAGATTTATTGACAGTGTGGTCGAGAAGAAAGGTGTCATTCCCCAGACATTAGCGAATGACAACCTTGAGGGCACAACAATGCTCAGTGTCATGCCCAGGCGTGCGATGATATGCACAAATGTGAGTATTGTCAAACCAGGGTAGTTTTGGTCTGAGAGTTTGATATGGTTTAAGAGGTGGGAGATTGATGCAAGATGAATTCAATAATTGCCGTAACAGCAAGGCATACGAACCTGCTAATGGGTCTGGATGTTTTTTTGTAGTGGGGGTTGATGACTTTGGTTTAAGAGGCATTGGTTGATGGATTGGAGGAGATATATGTCTGATGGGTTGAGAGAGTAATGGAGGTGACTTGCCTCTATGAATTATGGGAGTAGGAAGTACTCCTATTAAAGTAGATGGATGCGGGCCCTAGATTGAAGGTAATGACGAAGGTGGGGGAGGAGTCCTCTGGTGTGGTTTAGTGGCCTTCTTTGGTTTGGGTTGAGGACCACCATTGTGCGAGGTGAAGTTAGATACGGGTTTGGGTTCAGATGTGGACGGAGGTGAGTGAGATGTAGCAATCTCAGGCAAAAGGCAAGAGGAAACTGTGATTGAGTCTTTCTCGATCGAAATGGGAGAAGAGACTGGTTCTTCTCTTGATGGAAAAGAAATAAGAGAATGTAACTCCTCAAGAGGGCAGAGGGTAAGGGTGATGGTGCCTTCTACTTGTTTTTGAGGAGTAGGCAAGGTAGGGTCCCCCATTGGCAGGAGGAAGGATGGAAGTGTGGCTAATGGTATAGGTATGGTCAAGGTGCCCTCTAGTATAAGAGAGGTCGATGGAGGACTAATAGGAGAAGAGAATTCTTGTGATAGAAAAATAGGGGAAGAAGGGTCTTCCACTTGTGAAGGAGACTGGTCAGGGACAAGAGGCAAGACAGTGTTGACTATGTGAATATTATGGTCTTGGGAGCTATTGGTCAAGGTCTGGACATTGTTTTGATTAAGAGGATGGTTTGGGAATGGTTGTTTGAAGATGTCAATGTGTTGGTTGGGTAGGGCATTCGGGTTGTCCAAAACAAGATCCCCCTTGTCGATCATGTTTTGGACTATGTTTTTGAAGGTTCGGCAATTGTCGATGTCATGGGCGTGGACGCGATGGAATTGATAGAAGTTAGCCTCCCTATACCATGTAGGGATAGCTTTTGAAGGGTCAAATTGAGGTGGTGGGATTGGAGGGATATTAAGGACCCCCTGCTTGACAAATTTTTCCAAAATGAAAGCGTATGATTCTCTGATCGGAGTGTAGTTATGATGTATGTACCATTATTGGAATTGTTTGGTGATGCTGGGAGATGTAGAAGGTTGGGGTTGACTAGTTGTTGTCAAAGATGGTGGTCTAAGGACCATAGTGTTGGCCACTCCTTTAGACTTAGAGTTGGCAGAAGAAGGTCTGGAAGAAGAAGGGTCATTGGCTTTTGCGTTGGTATTACGCAATTTGACCTTATCCTCTTCAATGGCACAGAGTTTAAGCTTTCAGGCCATGATGAAAGCTTCATCAAAAGTGTGGAATGTTTGAATCTGCAAGGTAGAAGAGATGTGCCTAGCACATGCTCAAGAAAAGAGCTTGATGAGCTCTGGTTGAGGCAAGGAGAAGGAGAGTTGGTTAATCAGGCCTCTCTAACAGGCGACAAAATCAACTATAGATTCATCATCAAATTGCTTGATGGAATAGAGGTCTGTGATCGAGAATTGTTTGGTAATGTTGATATAAAAATGGTCAAGAAATAACTGGGTGAGTTGAGTGAATGAAAATATAGAATGTCTGGTAAGAGAGCTATACCAGTCAAGGGCGGGGCCAGCAAGCGACATGGGAAACGTGCATAACAATAACACATCATCATGCGCTATAAGATAACAGGCATGTCTAAATGCCCATAAATGTTGTTGCAGGTCTTCCTTACTCTAGAAGCGAGTAAATCTAGGAAGCTCCCACTAGTTAGGGTATGGTCTGATAGGGATGGAAGGATGAATGGGCTCATTGCAAATTTGCTCATACGAGAGAGCATTGTGTGAATCAAAAATAGAGGTCTCAAGACTGGACATTTTGTCCATCAGCACTTTGATGAGATCTACTGATGGATTGGTGGATGGGGTGCCCCCTAGGTTGTAGGGTGCTCGAAAGAGGCTAGAGGAGGCATATGACGTAGTTAGTTGTGTTTGTAGGGGCGTAACATATGTGTAACTAGTCGCAGGGACAGAAGTGGAGGCCAAGGGTGGTTGGGTCATGGAAGTAGAAGGCATAAGTTGACTGGATACCACTAAAGGTGGTTGAATGGTGGCACTAGTAGAAGGATAGGTAGGCACTCCTGCATTTATGGGTGCAAGAGTGTGAGGGGTCGAGACAATTAAGTTCTAGTATGATGTAGAACTTGGTTGAATTGTGGGTGGTTGAGGGGGTGATGGAACCCTGATGGAGGTTGGTCTAAAAATAGATAAAGAGGCCAAACTTTGCGTATTGGCCATGGTCAGTTTAATGATTGAGGCAAGAGGCTGGGTAGTGGACGGTGTTGATGTCATCGCCGCTTCACCCGAAAGGTCTCGTATTGGGTTCCTCGCAAGATAGTTTTGGAGGGCTGTGACATTGAGGTCCAAGAATCTTTCAAAATCTTGGTCCTCTTCAGGGATGATGGGGGTCTGAGTTGGGGTCGATCGAGTAGGAGTTATTTTAGTCTCTGAGTGGAACTCCATTAGGGACTGGTTATGGATGGGGAAGACAGAAGCGATTGATGGCTAGCGTGGTCAAGAAGAGCCTTGGTTTGACTGCGTGTCAAAACCATTCAAGGCAAGAGGGGGTAGGTTTGAGAAACTATGTTTTTTTTTCAGTTTTAGAAACTTCGAATGTGATTTTGGTAGAAAGAGGGTCGGGTTTTAGGTTGCTTTTTTGGGAAAAAGGACTGTGATAGTGATCGATGTCAGTTAAAAAAATTGATGTCAGTGCTGATAGAGGGCTGACGTCGGTCAGATAATCGATGCCGGCGAGGAAAGGTTGCCGGCGTCGGTGGTAAAACTGATGCCAGTGATTGTGGTTTTCCAAAAACTTAGTGAATTTGAAGATTCTTGGAAAAAATGAAGAAGAGCATCCTCACTAACTCAAACAAGTAGATAAGAACAGAAAAATAAAGATGGAAACAGGCAGACCCTAAGCGTTAAATCCTAAGAATCAACTTTTAGAATCTTGTGGCTTATGCCTTAAAGTGATGTTTGGGGAGGTTAGCTATTAGAAGGGTCTTAGAAGAGGTAGTCTATGGATGGTTTTAGGTTTTGTTTAGGCACTCAAGAGTCTGGGTTAGGTTCCGTACATGGCCTGGTGCTAAGGAGCAAGCTCCCCTCACTTCACGAGCCCAGTGATGAGCTGGTCTCGCTTAGCCAAAATATACTTTCCCTAGAGATTAGACTCTACTAGAGAATAGAGTGGGCTTTCCCCTTGGTGATGAAATCCAAGTAGGATTTCCGAGATGGGTAAGGTATCTGCTGGGGGATGAAATCCCAGTTGGGCCTTGTCTCAGGTGAGTTTGATGTTTAGATTGTGTAAGCAGTTCGGTTGTGTAACATCAAGTGGACTACGATTAATTCAATATGTGGTTTTTAATTACTAGGTGTGGTCTAAGAAATGCAAGCAAGCAAAAATGAAAGTGCAATGTGTTTTAAGCCCCAAGTCAAAATGTGAGTTTGAATGAAAACAAGTTGAGAAAGGGTTGAAGGATATGATTTTTGACTAGTCTAATGATGTAAGAAAGAAAAGAAAGGTTCTTTTTAATCCTGCTTATAATGTCATTTAAAAGAGAAGAAAGAGGTGAAAAGGGAGAAACCTAATGCACCTATATGAACAAAAAGAAAAGGAACCCAAGGGAGACCCTAAGGTCCCATCGGGCATGCCAGAATGTTGCTACGCTATTTTCACTTTCTACATTCAAAGAGAGAAGTAAGAAACTGAGAGGAAATGGTCTAAGGCTAGATGTTACCTATATGTAGTCATGTGCACCATTATCCAGATGAAGTGAGAACCCCTCTTTGGTTGTGGAGGATGACACCTGCAAGAAAAAGAGACTAAAACACAAAAAATGTTAGATGAGGAGATGGTGGGTTGCCAAGCGAAAGCTTGATCCCAGAAGTATGAAGACTTCCTTAAGGGATGTCAACCCACTAGTTGATAAAAAGAATGTCTAATAAATAGCAGAATGATAAAAGATAGAAATGATAAAAGACTGAAAAGGAAATGGAAGCAAATGCTTACCTGAAAGCTGTTGTCGGCCTGGTCACAGTCACCAGCGTCGGTGGTCCTATCGGCATCGGTTAGTCAAGGTCTGTCGACGTCGGTTAGTCTACCGACGTCAGTGGGGGAAATGACTGGCATTGGTTAGGGTAGTAGTCTGTGGATGGGGTCTAGATGAGCCTTTGGTCTGTGGACAGGTCTGAGACAAAGTTTGGCCCTGGTTGAATGGTCTGGGGATCTGGGTTTGAGAGTCTAGTTTTGGTTAATGGTCTGAGAGTTTGTGTAGAGATCTAGGACAATGGACAGAATGTCAAAAAGGGATAGATGGATAGAGGAGACCAACAGGTAGATAGGGAGATAAGGATTCGGGTCTGGTCTAGTGATAGGAAGTGTTGAATCTAGTTCATAATACTTATAAGCAAATAACTAGAAAACACAATGAAAGAACAAACAAAATACTTACCTGTGGCTGGCTGAAGGAGTGTTGTAGACTGGTATACCTATTGTTGGTGATGCTGGTGTGAAGGACCTATTGCTGGTGGAGTGGTTGAGGCAGAGTCCTTGTTGTGCTTGCTATTGCAGAAGCCTACTGTGTGTACCTGAGGGAGAGAGTGAGAGGTCTGGTAGAAAGATTGGCAGGTTAATTGATCAGATTGCAAGATTCAAGAGTTTGGATGTGAGAGAGAGGTGAAGAGGGGATAACAGATGCAAAAAATAGTTATGAAGGCTGCTGATGCTGGCAATATTGCTGACGTCGGTCGACAGTTGACCGACGTCGGTGGCTAGAAGGCAGGAAAAAGGCTAAAAATAGCCTTTCATCCATTTTCCCAACTGCCAGATCAGCGAGTCTGAGGAAGAAATGGTTGAAGGTGATTAAAATGGATGAGAGGTTAAAGGGGAGAAGTTGGAATGGGAGTCTAGGCATTAATATTGGCCATGTGGGGAAGGAAGGGAATCCAAAGAAGGGTATCCAAGGGTGGTGAGGTGGCAAGGGAGAGAGGGAAAAGGGATTTTATTAATTTAAAATAGGATATTTATTTCAAATTAATAAAACATGGGTTAGGATTGGTTAAGTGGATGAAAGGGGACTAAGAGGGGGAGAAAGGACCAGGGGGTAGACATAATTTTGGTGTCTACAATAAGATCTAATGATTCACTTTGAGTCAAAGGTCAAGGATCCCAAATCAAATACAAGACTACCAAGTGGCACGAGAGTGTTAACCAGATAGGATGACAATAGGATCCACAAAAGGCACACAATACTACCAAATGTCATAATCTTGGATTCTTAGGTCACATATCAATAGCCAACAACGAAATTTGAATTTAATAAACTCTATAGGAGATTCACAGAGAAAATTCAATCAGATTATAGATGGATACGATGAGGCTATGTGTCCAAATAATAAAAGGCATATTTAACTAGAATGAGTAATGTGGAAAGGGAATTACACATAAGAAACCATGTAGGATCAAAGGATTATATAAAAAACCAATTACCTTAGAATCATATGCCACCATTAAATCTCAGTCAAAATCCAAGATGAATAATGATTGCCAAACTAAAGAATGAAGTCCAGGAGATAAATGAATGACTAAATATTGTAAATATAGGGGTTTAGAGGATAACTAGCACTTAGGAAAACATATTATAATTATCATATCATGTTTCAATATCCCTCAGATAGTACATATGTGTTAACTCTCCTAAGTTAGTTTCAAACACTTGAGATATGACCCATGATGAAAATAGTTTCTTTAATAAGCAAGGAGATACCTATGCCACATTTCATGAAGTTTCATGCTTTGGAGGATCATTTTTCCTATCAAACTATGCATTATTTGTTTCTCACTTCATTCTATAGGAATGTAATTGGTTTTCATTCCTTGACATGTGGCATAGTGACCTTTACACCTCTTTCTTCTACTCCTCTAGTTCTATCAGTAGCTACCTTTTTACCCTTTGTAATCTAATACCACACCATGTATGGTGAATCCCTACTAGAATGACATGGTATTTTGCCTTTAAATATTAATCCATGTCCATTTTTTATTTCTTGAATAATTAATTAAGTGTTCAAGTGATGTATAGTGATGTAAAGTGATAATTATCTATCCTTTCATCCCTTATCCTTTCATGTTTGTAAAATATTTCCTATCATAATAGGTCATATAGATTATAATCAAGTGTGTTAGGATCATTTCAAGAGTATTATTTTCTTTAGAGTGTGCAATCTACCCTCTGGTTCATTGCCTTGTGTTGCTTCATACATCTTACCTCTATATTGAAACACTCATGTTAAAATCCTTTAAGACCTTTAAACTAGTTTATATATCTTGTTTCATTGTGATAAGAGTATGATGATCACATGTAAATAATATTAGTGTATAACCCCATTATGTTAGGTTTGTTTCATGCAAGTTTCTAACTCTTTTCCCCATAATCAATCATTAGATAGGTGATAAGCACTTCAAGATACATTTAGGGAGCTAGCCCTTAAACCTAGCCCTTAAACCTAGATGCTCACTTCCACTATAGGTACACCCAAATACTTATAAGTATTCCCATGTAGCCCAAATATATAAGAGACTTGAACATGCTCTTCTAAGGTACAAGACTTGGTGATAATAGTACTGACACACTTGGTGGGACCCATTATCTTCAAGATAACTTGTTTAGGTGAATGTTCGTCCTGACAACATCCACTATAAATTGGTGTGTTACTCAAAATTTGGTGATTCCATCAAGGTAAATCTATTTCAAGACCATTTTTTTATCATAAAATTTCTCTTATAATTCATTCTATAGGAATGTAATTGGTTTTCATTCCTTGACATGTGGCATAGTGACCTTTAGACCTCTTTCTTCTACTCTTCTAGTTCTATCAGTAGCTACCTTTTTTCCCTTTGTAATCTAATACCACACCATGTATGGTGAATCCCTACTAGAATGACATGGTATTTTGCCTTTAAATATTAATCCAAGTCCATTTTTGATTTCTTGAATAATTATCTAAGTGTTCAAGTGATGTATGGTGATGTAAAGTGATAATTATCTATCCTTTCATCCCTTATCCTTTCATGTTTGTAAAATATTTCCTATTATAATAGGTCATATAGAGTATAATCAAGTGTGTTAGGATCATTTCAAGAGTATTATTTTCTTTATAGTGTGAAATCTACCCTCTGGTTCATTGCCTTGTGTTGCTTCATACATCTTACCTCTATATTGAAACACTCATGTTAAAATCCTTTAAGACCTTTAAACTAGTTTATATATCTTGTTTCATTGTGATAGGAGTATGATGATCACATGTAAATAATATTAGTGTATAACCCCATTATTTTAGGTTTGTTTCATGCATGTTTCTAACTCTTTTCCCCATAATCAATCATTAGATAGGTGATAAGCACTTCAAGATACATTTAGGGAGCTAGCCCTTAAACCTAGCCCTTAAACCTATATGCTCACTTCCACTATAGGTACACTCAAATACTTATAAGTATTCCCATGTAGCCCAAATATATAAGAGACTTGAACATGCTCTTCTAAGGTACAAGACTTGGTGATAATAATACTGACACACTTGGTGGGACCCATTATCTTCAAGATAACTTGTTTAGGTGAATGTTCGTCTTGACAACATCCACTATAAATTGGTGTGTTACTCAAAATTTGGTGATTCCATCAAGGTAAATCTATTTCAAGACCATTTTTTTATCATAACTTTCTCTTACAATTCATTATATAGGAATGTATTTGGTTTTCATTCCTTGACATGTGGTATAGTGACCTTTACACCTCTTTCTTCTACTCTTTTAGTTATATCAGTAGATACCTTTTTTCCCTTTGTAATCTAATACCACACCATGTATGGTGAATCCCTACTAGAATGACATGTTATTTTGCCTTTAAATATTAATCCAAGTCCATTTTTTATTTCTTGAATAATTATCTAAGTGTTCAAGTGATGTATGGTGATGTAAAGTGATAATTATCTATCCTTTCATCCCTTATCCTTTCATGTTTGTAAAATATTTCCTATTATAATAGGTCATATAGAGTATAATCAAGTGTGTTAGGATCATTTCAAGAGTATTATTTTCTTTAGAGTGTGCAATCTACCCTCTACTTCATTGCTTTGTGTTGCTTCATACATCTTACCTCTATATTGAAACACTCATGTTAAAATCCTTTAAGACCTTTAAACTAGTTTATATATCTTGTTTCATTGTGATAGGAGTATGATGATCACATGTAAATAATATTAGTGTATAACCCCATTATGTTAGGTTTGTTTCATGCAAGTTTCTAACTCTTTTCCCCATAATCAATCATTAGATAGGTGATAAGCACTTCAAGATACATTTAGGGAGCTAGCCCTTAAACCTAGATGCTCACTTCCACTATAGGTACACTCAAATACTTATAAGTATTCCCATGTAGCCCAAATATATAAGAGACTTGAACATGCTCTTCTAAGGCAAGACTTGGTGATAATAGTACTGACACACTTGGTGGGACCCATTATCTTCAAGATAACTTGTTTAGGTGAATGTTCATCTTGACAACATCCACTATAAATTGGTGTTTTACTCAAAATTTGGTGATTCCATCAAGGTAAATCTATTTCAAGACCTTTTTTAATCATAAACTTGCTCTTATAATTCATGGTTCTTATTAGGTCACCATTTAGTAAAGTGTTTAACCCCATTAATCCACCTATTCAACCTAAACTTCCTCTCAAAGTTAAATATCCTCATCCTAACATACCATTTTAAGACCAAGATAATTTTGATAACCAAAAAATCCAAGAGAGTGAAGAGATTAAATAAATTTATGATCTTGAAGAAGATGTGGCTAGACCTCATAATTTCCCTTCCTTCAATACTAAAAATCTAATTCACCTTCAAGCATGTGATGCCATTCCTCCTAATTACATAAAAGGTGTGCCCATATTCAATGGTAAGAGTCATGTTACACCTAATGAACACATTAGGGATGTATCCAACTTTTATATCTTCCACAATGTCTCTCAAGAGAACATTTCCATTAGACTCTTTGACATGTCTTTTAGAGGGAAATATCTTGATTGGTATAAGACTCTATAAGGTGGATATATCACATCATGGGATGATTTTGGATTGTTTTTGAGCTCAAGATTAAAAAATAAAAATGACCATTAATCTCTCATACATCAACTCAATGTGATCAAAAGAGGATCCAAAGAAATAATGCATGACTTCAATGTGAGGTTTCAAAAGACTTGGCATATATTGCCTCCTCCCATGAGGCCACCTACTAGTTTTATGTTCCTTATCTATTTGAGAGCCATTGGTACTAAAATTGATATCATGCTTAAATATATGGGTGGTTCCACTCTTCCTGAAGCATATGACATTTCTATCAAAGTTGAGAATGCTCTCATTTAAGCTAGAAGGTTACCTCATAATCTGTCTATGCCTCCATTATCTCATAATTCTTATAATACAATAGATGTGGCCCAAATTCCTAATGGAAATATCAATCCTAAGGATTATCCCAAGAAGGTAGATAATGTCATGGATAAAGATACAAAAATTCAAATTCTAAGATCTTAGCTTATTAAGTTATGGAGCCTATTTCCTAATAATAATGCATTATGGATAGACATCTGAGTCCTCTAGATAAATTTTTACATGGAGTATAACAATATGTGAACATTGAGACACAAATATAGGCAAACACTGAGATACAATTGCAAGTGAATGTTGGGATGCAGTTACAAGCAAACATCAGGATGCAGTTATGGGTGAATGATAACATGATGATGTAATTAGGATTTTATGCAATGTGAGCATCAACATGTTGTAGACAAGCATTGATATGTAATGGGCATGCATCATAACTATTATGTGTTAACATGATGTATTATTGATTGGTGTGTGTGTGTGTGTGTGTGTGTGTGTGTGTGTGTGTGTGTGTGTGTGTGTGTGTGTGTATTATATATATATATATATACCAGTCAATAATACATCATGTTAACACATCATAGTTATGATGCTCACACAAATAATGATGTGTTAACATGATGTATTATTGATTGGTGTGTGTGTGTGTGTGTGTGTGTGTGTGTGTGTGTGTGTGTGTGTGTGTGTGTGGTTTTACATTAGAATACTATAGATTTTTCATAATTTTGAGATCTGAGTTGTGAAAAATGAGAATACAATGCGTGAATTCAAGTGTGAATTCAGAAGGGTTTGTATAGTGAAGATCCAAATAATTTTTGTGGATTTTAATTGTGAGAATATTTATTTGTGTATTGTACTCTTGTGGCTTATAATAAAATATGAGAAAGTGTTTCTTGGTAAACGTAGCTCATGTTAGGTGAACCATGTTAAATCTAGTCTTCTTATTGTGCATGTTTATTTTCTATTTTTTATGCATCTCTATTTATATATCTTGTTATTGAGATTGTGTGGAATAGTTATACATTCATTTACAATTTATTCCTAACAACTGGTATTAGAGCTTTAAGTTGTATTTGCTGAAGTGTTGAATCGTAGGAAGGGTTATTAGTTCAAGTGGGAGATATGGTTGTTGATAATAGATCAAAGGTTGAAAAGTTTAATAGATATAACTATGGTCTATGGAAGATGTAGATGAAGGATTAACTCTACTAGAAGGACCTCTATGCTCCACTATGAGGAAAAGTGAAGCAACTAGTGGGTATGTCAGATGAAGCTTGGGATCTGCTTGATAGAAAAACAGTTGAGAGGCTATTAAAATGTAAATTTTGAGTTTTAAATGATTTTAAACAAATAATTGGTAATATGGGGTCTTCCAAAGGTTTTATCATCTCTTTTAATAATTAAATATAAAATATCAAGTATAATATGTTCAATAAATGCAAGTTTTCAAGGTTTTAGACACTTTTCTATGACTGTGTGATAGTTTGACTAAGTTTTAGGGTTTTAATAGGGATTTAAATTATTTAAATATAATTTAATGCTCAAATAAGGTCTATCCTAAACTATAACACCTTCCAATAATAATAATTATATGATGTTTACCCTCTTTCAATTACTTATAGCCATAGCTATGCAGACATTTGTATAAAGAAACTTAGAAAAATATGTAAGTTTATATTGTCTAACATTTTATATGGAAATTTAAGCATCTAAAAGGGTTTATAATCAAGATTTATAATTCTTCACTAACCTCTAACATTGACTAGAGTCTCTCTAATTCACTTTTTACTTTCCAAATAGATGGAGATTTCTCAACTTAAACTGAAACAGAGTCTTCTAATTGTGCACACAAAAATATCATAATTTGAATAATGTAAATTCTTCCCTTGAATTTAAGTAACCTAAATATATGACATTAAACATAATTAATAACCATATGTGAATATGAATGATCTATATATCAATAAAATGTGTCAATTAAGTCTTAACAACTTCTAACCTGCTTATCCATTGACAAAGTAACTTTCAACCCTCATTTATGCTATACATATTAGTTTTTAACCTCACACAGATTATATTCATGTCATGAAAATTATTATTTATGCTTGAGACTTAGATAATATTTAAATTTATGAAACAATTTCACTTTATTCATGTATTGATCAAAAATCTTACAATACATTCATTCTCATAGTAAGGATAGAGTTCTTGATTTTACTCTTGTCTTCATCTTCTTGCCAATTCTACCTCTCCAAGGAATTACCACTTCCTCTCCACCTTCTAATGACTCTACATCTTTATATTTGTCTTTTCAATCATTCCTATATTCATGTATAACTTCCCTCTCTTGATAACTACGTCCAAGAAACTAATTTTAATGTAGGAGGTCATGTTTTACAATATGTTTTTAATTCTTGCTTTATTTTTCCTTCCATTAAATCATAATGAATATTTATTACCCTATTCACCTAGAAATAACCCCTTAGGTATCATAATAACTTTTAAAACATTATTTAACCATTGAATCCGCATAGAATATCCACAACTAGCCTAACACACATTCATAAATTCAAATATTTAAAAGTGGCTTTTTGGTGGGAAACCAAAATAAGACTTAAACACACATAAGAAAAGGACTTAAACCATTAAAAAAAAATCCTATTACTGGGTGCTTAGTAAATCCTAGTCAAGTGGATGCTTGGCTAGTTGGGGTTGGTGCTCTAAGTAGAGTTGGTGCTTCACTAAATTTGGTTTTTATCTTATAGGACTATATTCTATTTGAAGAGACTAGTTGATTTAACTCATTTAGGAATATTGGAGTCTTATTCCTAATTTAGTTAAGGATCTAGAATAAATAAATTAGTGAATAATGTTGTAATAATTATAGTACTAATTTTTATAATTTACTATGCCTTTTAAACATTTCTAAAAATAGCAATAAATAAGGAGAAATGCAACTTAGCTTAAAACTAGATTGAGATGGCTGAGATAGAGGCTAAAACTGGCTATGTAATACTACTATAGTGTCATGGATCTAGATCTATATTTCATTTAGTGAAAGGATAAGAGCACTAAAAATAAGACACTTCGAGGTTGGGTGTTATAGTTGAGGTCTTATCATTGTTGTCTGAACTAGTCATAGAGATTAATATATCATAGGAGAAGACCATGGAAGGTCTTATGAATATGTTAGGGAAGTTATATGAGAAACACTTTGATTCTAATAAAATATTTTTAATGAAAAAATTATTTAATATGAAAATGTTAGAAAATGGTTCAATTATTGATCATCTAAATAAATTTAACATGGTTGTGAGTATGTTGAATTTGTAAAAAAATGAATTTGATGATGAAGTTAGGGCACTAATAATTTTGTGTTCCTTACTAGAGAGTTGAAATGACCTGGTAATGGTTGTGAGTAACTCGGTCTCTAATAATGCTAAGTTGAAATTCCTTGGTAATGGTTGTGAGTAAGTCGATCTCTAATAATTCTATGTTGAATTTTGAAGATGTCATAAGAGTAATCTTTAGTAAGAAAATGTGATAGAAAATCTCTGGGGAGATTTCTACTTCAAGTGATGCTTTGGTAGTGGAGAGTAGAGTGAGACAAAAGTCTAGAGGAAAATGGAAGCATGGAAAGTCTAATGCTCAAGGAAGGTCAAAATCAAGGAGTAGGATGGTATGCTATAACTATGGAAAGCTAAGACATGCAAAGAAGGATTTTTGGTCTCTTTAGAACAAGAAAAAAAATTAGGAAGACATCAAGGAGGTGAATGTGGCAATAGGTAATGCTTTTCTAGATGAATTAATTCTCTCCATTGACAATATTGTTGAGTCTTGAGTTTTAGATCTAGGGACTTCTTTTCATGCTACACCACATAGGCATTATTTTATTGATTATGTTCAAGGGGATCTTGGACATGTTTATCTTGGTGATGATGAACCTTACAACATATTAGGAAAAGGAAGTGTTTAGATCAAGATGTAGAATGAGAAAACTTGGATACTGAAGGATGTTAGTCATGTGCCCAAATTGAGATGCAATTTGGTATCCATAGGGCAATTGGGTAGTGAAGGTTGCATGGTGACTTTTACAGTAGATTCTTGGAAGGTGAATAAGGGTATTATTGTGGTAGCAAGAGGTAATAAGTTTGGTACCTTGTATTTATCAAGTAGTGTTGACTATTGTAATTTAGTATAGATGTAGATATAACTTTATGGCACAATAGGATCAGTCACATGAGCCAAAAGGGCATATAAATTTTGAAGGATAGATTTCCTAGATTGAAAGGGTATGATTTAGATTTCTATTAAGACTATATGTATGGAAAATAAAAAAGGGTAAGGTTTCTCAAGTTTGGACCTATGATGAAGGAAAATAAGTTGGAGTTAGTTTATTCAGATGTATGGGGGCCAACATAGGTATCTTTTATTGTTATGTCATCTTTTTATGTCACTTTTATTGATGATGTAACTAGGAAAGTTTGCATGTATGGCATTAAGAGAAAATATGATGTCTTTGATACATTTAAGATATGGAAAGCCTTGGTTGAGAATGAAATAGGTCTCAAGTTAAAATGTATCATGTCAGATAATGGTGGGGAATATTGCAATAATGAATTTGTTGATTATTTTTCAAGGAATATAATTCATAGATAGAGGATGGTTCTAAGAACTCTATAATAGAATGGAGTGTCAAAATGAATGAATAAGACTATCATGGAGCATGATAGGAGCATGATGTTGTATGTAAGACTACCCCTTTAGTTTTGGGAAGAAATAGTAAACACAACTCTATATCTAATCAATAGAGGACCTTCATCTTCTTTGGATAGAGGCATACCTAAGGAAGCTTGGTCTCATAAGAAGGTTGATTATTCCTTTCTTAGAGTATTTGGCTGTGAAGATTTTTTTTCATATTGATAAAGATGATAGGAAAAAGTTAGAGGCTAAGTCTAAAAAATACACCTTTGTTGGTTATGGTGAGGATGGCTTTGGCTTTCAAATTTGGAGTCTTAAGGACAAGAAAATATTTTGATCGAGGGATGTTGTCTTTAATGAAAAATACATGTATAAACAATGGTTTTAGGATTAGATAGATAATTATATAAAAGAGTATATAGTATTAAAGGATATTACAGATGATAAAGTATCCAAGAAACTAGTTCAGGTACCTACTCCACAAGAACCCCAAAATCCTATGGTGAGAATGTCTTCTAGGGTAAGTAGAGAACCTAAACTTTTTTTCCATCTCTTTATTATTTGTTACTCATTGACAATGGAGAGATAGATTACTTTTAAGAATAAATTTGTGTAGATGTCAGGAAGAAGTGGGAGCAAAAAATAGATGAAGAGCATCAATCTCTCACGAAAAATTAGACTTGGGATTTGGTAAACCCACCTAAAGGTAAGAGAGCATTGTAAAACAAATGGGTGTACATAATTAAATAGGATGATAGAGTCAAGAAAAGGTACAAGACCTAGTTGGTGGTAAAGGGGTTTACATAGAAAAAGAGAATTGATTTTGATGAGTTTTTTCCCTAGTGGTAAAGATGACTTCTATTAGGACTATTCTTGGGATAGTGGTAGTGGAAGACTTACACTTAGAGAAGTTGGATGTGAAGACTGTGTTCCTTCATGGTGATTTGGAAGAGGAATTATATATGGATAAACCATAAAGATATCAGGTCATAGGGAAGAATAACATGTGCAAATTAAAGAAGAGATTGTATGGCCTGAAACAAGCTCCACAATAGTGGTACAAGAAATTTGATAGTTTTATGTTGGAGTAGAGATACTCTAGGTTATCATTTAGACCATTACATATATATAAATAAGTTTGATGATGGTGAATACATTATCCTATGTTTGTATGTGGATGACATGTTGGTTGCAAGTAATAATAATGGTACTCAAGGAAGAACTTAGTAATTCCTTTGCTATGAAGGATTTGGGATTAAGGAAACAAATCTTTGGTATGAGAACAACTTGAGATAGGAAGGAATGAAATATGAATTTATCCTAGGAAGAGTACATTAAAAAGGTCTTGGATAGATTTAGTATGTAAGATTCTAAACCATTTGAAACTCTTTTGGTAGGCCATTTCATGTTATCAAAGGAGCAGTATCCCAAGATAGAGGAGGAGAGAATCTAGATGTCACATGTGCCTTACTCATCAGTAATTGGTATCTTGATGTATGCCTAGTGTACATTAGGCTAAACATTTCCTATGAAGTGGGAGTAGTAAGTAGGTACATGAGTGATCTATGTAGATAACATTAGAAGGCAGTGAAATGGATCCTTTAGTATTTAAGAGGGACCATGGGGATAGTTTTAAGCTATGGTGGATTGGACACCACTTTGCATGGTTATGTATATTTAGACATGGTTTTAGATTTAGAAAATAGGAGGAATACATTAGGATATATATTTACTATAGGTTAAATATCGACGAGCTAAATATCATGAATACAAAAACTTGTGGCTTTGTCAACCACAAAGTCTAAGTATATTGATACTACAGAGGCTAAAAAAGAAATGATGTGGTTATAATAATTTTTTGAAGATTTAGGGAATAAGTAGGAGGAAGGGAAGATATAAAATGATAGTTAGAGTGTTATACATCTAGAAAAGAACTCCACTTTACACTCTAAGATGAATCATATACAGTGAGG
The DNA here is from genome assembly GCA_037957365.1 of Torreya grandis. Classification (NCBI taxonomy): domain Eukaryota; kingdom Viridiplantae; phylum Streptophyta; class Pinopsida; order Cupressales; family Taxaceae; genus Torreya; species Torreya grandis. Next base: position 94,151 of record JARHVA010008592.1, read on the forward strand.
TACTATTTCATCAAGATAGTTTTGCAGGAAGAGAAGTTGAAGTTAGAGAAGATTCATACAATTAAAAATCCTACAGACATGATGACCAAGGTGGCCACAAGGGAGAAACTAAAGTTATTATTAGTTTTAGTTAGCCTTCATAGATGATAGTGAAGGGTTAAGAAACCTACTTAGAGTAAATCATTGTGAATGCCAATAAATAAAAAGAGAAGTTACCGGATGATGTTGTGTAATTCAACTAAGTAGCTTTAGGATAGATCAAATAATAATAGGCTAAGAATTTCTAGAAGATGAATAGTAGTAGAAATGAGTGGGATAGACATAATTTTAAATGAATGATGGACAAGGGAAACCATATAGAGCTTATACAGGTCTAAGGCCCACATAAGGAGAAGTAAAAGAGGAATCTTCACATAGAAATTTTGAGTCTAATAGGTCTTGATGGATGGATGTCTAAGCTCTAACACTATGATGCACCACTTTTACTCTTTTATTCATGCACATCAAATAAAAACTAATGATATTTATAACTTCCTTGACCTAACTTACCCTACCTTATTTATCATAATAATTCACTCTAGATGCTTCAAAACTATCCTTCATAAATCAAATAGATAGTACTACTACATTCCAAACCTCCATCATATAGAAGGCAACCAAGATCAAGAAAGAGAACACCTAGTTGCACAAAGAAAATTTTGAGTTGTAAACATTTTTAAAAATATTTAAATATGATCGATGATACCCACCTAACATTGGAAAAATATATTCTCAGTGACCAAGTCATGTTGGAATAAAATTAGTTTATTATTCTTATTACTAGGTTAACACAAGATTTGGCCATAGTGAAATAATTATTTGAAATTAAATCTCAAGTGTATAAAATATATAGTAAAGATGAGGAAATATTTGATTTTTTAAAGGAGTATGATGAGGTCCTAAATTTATCTATGCTTTAATCTAGGAAACCTTCAAGGAATATGCTTGAATGGAAAAAATATTTCCAATATGTATGGAAGGACATCATGTGGGATATAGCCAAATAATAAAATTTAAATGTAATCATGTAGATCTAAACATCAATTCTTTAAATGGATTATGATATGTAGGAGTCACTCACATTGAGATATTATGTAATGATAAAAATAGACACTTGGGAGCTGAATATGCTATAGAGTAGATTTTTGGTAGTGTTAATTAAACAATATGGTGATAAAATTTAACATTTCATGCATGGTATACAAAAAATATTTTCCTAATAATGACCAATAATTTTATCCATGGGTGATGGTGATGTCTAAAGCATCATGTAAATTAAATATCTCCTTCACACATTATTTAACATGGTTAGGGATGTCATGTAAGATTGGATAATTTACATGAAATGATATGAATAATCTTGATAGATTGGTCCAATAAATCATCAATGAACCAAAAAATATCCCACCTACTTATCTCATAAAGATTATCTATGTAAATAAAGCTCCTCAGATAATGTAACCTACTATATAACAACAACCTATATCAATAACAACTTATACACGATTATTTACAACTTCATTAGAAGATACATAGTCTTCACATTTCAGTCCTCCTATAGCCTCAAAGTTTATATCTCCTTCACCATGGAAAGGTATTGCATACTTTAGATTTTAATAAATTTTTGTTTAAAAAAAAAAAAAGGTTATAAAGCTTTTAGATCAGGTTTAGGAAGATTGAAAACATGTAAATAGTGGCCTCCTAATTATTTTAACATACAAACCCCACTAAGGGTGGTAGATTAGTAAAATACTTAGTTTAAAACCTAAAGGGTGTCCAAGTAATACACAAGAATTTAAAAATGGTAAACAATACTTTGAGTAAAACTATGACCATTACTTCTTGATGGTTAGATCAAAAGCTCGAGGAAACTCTAAGGAGCTTAAGTAATATCAACATATTTGTCTTTAGATGAGATAATTTTTTAATTTCATGAAAGTGTTATTAGTAAGGTGAGAAATATAATTTGAAAATATTTTCTTGGTTTAACTAGGTGATAAGTGTACACCGTAGTAACTTTTTTATAAAATATACTCTCATTTAGGTTCATGAAATACATGTAGTTTTGAATGCATACATCAAATAATTCAATGCATGAAATTAAATGTAAAGAAGAAAAAAAACAATAATCTTTTCCTAACTTATATAAATCCTATTTTTTTTAAATTAAGGTTAATTATAATTATAGAGGATTCTAATAAATAATTTCAATATGTATACTTTTATAAAACATATCCTAATTTTTATAAAACCATCTTGATTTGAGTATGTCTTCCTTGTGAATAAAATTTTTCTCACATAATTTTTAACTTTTAGTTTAAAAATTCCAAGAATTATAATAAGTGAATATACATTGCTATTTATTAAAAATAATGTTTTGTGTATGAAATTTCTCTAATTAGATTTGATTGTCTATAATTTACTATAACAATTCAGATTCCCATCACAACATTCAAAGACTACAACATAAAGCATGTCCGAATGGTAGTTTCTAGGGACCACTGCTACTAAGCCACCATGCATTTATGACAAGTTATTTTATATAAGTAAGATCATATTAAATTATAAACACACACTCATTATATCCCTCAAATGGTTATATAAATATGTAGGTATCCTTATTAAGAGGCCTCCAAAGACTAGTGTACATCTTCGATTTGAATTTTCATATTTAGATTCAAAGACCATATGAAATAATAGACCTCCAACATAAGACCATACCTATAAATCCTCTAAATACTTCTTAGGAGTATAAATTTGAGAAAAATCAAAGTATATGAGTATGTTATATCATCAAAGAATAAAATATGACCCCTATAAATATGGTTCCAATTCCCAAAACTAAGCTTGAACTCTAAGTTTATGGTATTAGCTAGGTTGATGCATTAAAATATGTCAAACAACATAGTATTGTATCATCCAAGATTATATATTAAAAAATAAATAATAGTGACTTAGAATTTTATCATCTAGGATGATATAGTACATAGAAGACAATTATGGAGTAGACTACATTGGTTAGGCTAAAAATTGTAAAGGGAAGACAACTATGGAGTAGATTGTATCAACCTACTTGATATAAAAGGATATAGGGCAGCTAGAAAATATGAATGTAAAGTACATGGAGATGTAATATGTAAGGAGTTTAAAAGGAGGTCAAGATGATATTAATTAAGGTATGGAATAATAGTATGTAAACATATCTCTCAAAGTACCATGAGTTGATATCATCCCATTTATCACTTGTGCCATAATATATATATTTCTATGTATACATTCAAATAAAAATGATTGGGTATATTTATGTATACTCACATATATATTTAGATATATATATAACTTATATTAAGTGATTGTATGTACACACACACACACACACACACACACACACACACACACACACACACACACACACACACACACAGAGAGAGAGAGTTGCATATTTATGGTTTAACAGTCATATACTTGTGTGTGTGTGTGTGTGTGTGTGTGTGTGTGTGTGTGTGTGTGTGTGTGTGTGTGTGTGTGTGTGTGTGTGTGTGTGTGTGTGTGTGTGTGTGTGTGTGTGTGTGTGTGTGTGTGTGTGTGTGTGTGTGTGTAACAATCAAATACTTGGTGTATTTACACACACACACACACACACACACACACACCAAGTATATGACTGTTAAACCATAAATATGCAATTGTGTGTGTGTGTGTGTGTGTGTGTGTGTGTGTGTGTGTGTGTGTGTGTGTGTGTGTGTGTGTGTGTAAATACACCAAGTATTTGATTGTTACACTATAATATGAGATAGTATGTGCATGTGTGTGTACTAGTAGTAAATAGTAAAACTACAATGGATGATTGGGTGTATTGTATTTAAATTATGAAATTTTTTGTATAAACAAATCAAAGGATATCACTTACATTGGTATTATTTGGATTGAATTTCAAATGAAATTATATTAATTGAGTATAATCTATAATCAAATTCCAAATTGGGTTATGAGATCCTATATTATTCATATGGTTTAAATACAAAATGTGGATTTTTATCTGCATATTTAATTGTGTAACCTAGATACAGGTAGATGAAAATATAACTGTAGAATCTTTCATGTTAATTAATAAAAGTAATATTATTAGAAAACTATTAACGGATTAAAGGAAAAGTTATTTATTTATTGTGATTTAATAAATTTGGATTTGGTAGTGTATTTGATATATGTAGTTGAGCTATGCACTAGTTGCATAATCCATAAGGGAAACTAGGTAAACAAGTTCAATAGTATAAATTTCCTTATTTTGTTTGGCTAAGTTGGATATATGATATAACATACCTGATTAGGGTATATGTCTATGTGTTGTTGATTGTTTTATTAATACCTATACTCGGTAAAGTTGAATATGTTTCTTCTATCTACTTATTTGAACTATATTTAATTGTCAAACTTGAATGATTATTGCATATAAATGATTAAATATTTTTTATGAATAATGAAGTAACTAAGTTGGATTTATTTAATTATTTGTATTTATCATGGACATATGGATTTACCAATTTAATGAAAAAGGTTATGGAGCCTTTATTTATAAACTGACTATATACTTCACATATATAATATACCCTACATCAAATAATAGTGGATGTCATCTTAGTAGTATAATGCATAGATGAAGTATGTAAAAATGTATTTGTATGTATGCATTAATATATGCATATATATACATACATTTGTGTTATAATTGTTATTATTATAATAATGAATAATTGATGCTTGTTTATAACTAGTTAGTATAAAAGCATTAAAATATTTAAATATAAACCATTCAATGTATTTATGTGTTTAAATATAGAACATAATTGTATGTTATGGACTAGATGTTACTATATGTGGAATATGAATATTTTATTGTCTAGGGTTATAATATTATTTGGTGGAGAAATAATAGTATAAGTTGCTTAGTGGATGAAGCAACTAGCGGTCTAAATACTCATTATCTAGATGGTGTTTTATTTTGAGGACTATTTTTGTATTCTTTTTATTATTTGTAATAAACTATAGTCTTATACTTCATTCATTTCATTTGATAGACTAAATGAATGTTTGTGATATTTCTATATTTAGTAGAATTTTGATTAGCTAAAGTGAAATATGATGAATGAATCTATTAGTTTTTGTATTATTATTGATTTTACCAAATCTTGCATTCATGACCCTAATTAAGAAGTGAAGGGATTATAATATCTTAATTAGTTCCATCAATTCAAGATAAGATGTAATCTGATCAAGTGGTGTGTATGAATTTGACTGATCGTAAAGATCATTTATTATTAAAAAAATTAGCCAAAGTAATGTTTGATAAATATTATCATTTCATATGTTGATATAGTTTTCATATTTATGTGATATCATATTAGAATGGATTTATTTATGTATTGGATATCTTTTAAACATGGGTTATGGTTTGTTACTCTTTATTCCCACATCATCATTATCTACCCATCCATGTAGGGAGGGCCATCCCCTTACTTGGGAGATGGTGTGGGGGATCTATGGTCTGTGGTTGGTGTGAAAAAGAACTTATATGATGCTCTCCCTCTTAGATAGATTATTACACTTGAGATTACATATTCATACTTTAGTCATGGAGACTCTATTCAGAGGAGCTTTGTATCAAGTTTTATCATTTGAAATATTTTATGTATTATTAAAAACTATGATATTTATGTTTTATAATTTTGGAGCTGAGGTTGTAATATTGTATCAATTATGGCTTAATTTATACTATCGCATTTATGATGTGATGTAATATTTATGGTTATTTAGTATTGTTCATGATTTCTAAATCTATTCATGTTGATCCTTAGCTATGTGGATTAGCTATAACCTTTATGATTAACTAAATTAATAAAATTCATTAAATATTATTAGTTAGGATTTCTCATGTGAAATCTATATGTTTAATATTTGTATTTAATTTAAAAAATATTTTAATATTCTAGTAAAACCTAGTGGGGTTGTTATATCCAAACTTTCACAGATACAACTTCAGACTCTGCTGGAGTTGTTATGGACTCTCCCATTATAGTTCTTGAGGTTTTAGAATTGTAGATCCATACTTTCTATTTTTATCAATACACTTAAAGATTAGTCTAGTCAATTTCTATTTATAGTATTATATAAATAGAAATCTGTAGATAGACTTTTTATATTTTAGTCATTGTAAATATATCAATAGTCTTTTATAGATAGACAATATAATAGATCTAGGAAGGTATTCTTACTACAATTTTAAGTGGATTTTATAATGGATGATTCTTCCTATTGCAAATGTCAATCACCTATTTTGAAGATCAACTAAAATTATGAGATTTGTCTTGATAACAAAAGATTAGTTATAGAGATCTATAGATTTACAATTGTAGCATTATATATAGGTGGATCTTTATGTCTTAGTAGAGAGATAATTATTGCATTTTTCAGCTTATATTCTAATAAAATAATACAAATTTATAGATATATTCATGTAATCTATTTTTATTAATTAATGAATATATCTATAGTTTTAAATTACTATGTTTTCATTTCATTCTTATTCCCAAGCTAAATATGGGCCCACTCTCCTCAAGAATTAGGAACATGTTTTTGTATGGTATTTTATGTGTTTATAATTTTAATAATTGCAATTATATTTCATTTTCATAACTTGCAATAATTTATTTATAAGTTATAAGATTAAATTCAGTATTGAAAATTAGTGTGTTTATCTTTTTAGTAGAGTGTTTACTTTAAACACAATGTTTACTTTAAACACAATGTTTACTTTTAATAGAGGGTTTACTTTCAATAAGTTTGCTTATTTTATCAAATTATATTACTTTCATAGAGTGTTTTAATTATGCATGTGTGTTTATTTATTGCATAATTAAGTCCTTTTGAATTATTTTAAATTATGATAAAATATTTAGAACATAAATAACTTCTAAAACCATCTCTATAAGACCTAAAACCATAAACCTTACTTCAAATAGCTTTAGATGCTTCCCCTAGTTTGAATGACATCAACATAAAATTTGGTTAAATGAAGGGATATAGAACTCTCATCATTTTTGATGTCATTATTGGGAATAATTAGGTGTTAGCAAGGTAACCCTTATTTGTATACAATAAAATAAAATAAACATTAAAAAAAAATCAAGAACAACAAAAACAAATTTATAAACTAACCTAGAGATGCCAAAGGATGATTCATCTCCAAAGATCCTGAGTTATAACCAAATGAAGAAAGAGTAAAATCTTTCATTAAGAGATCTAAGAGTATATGAAAACACTTGAATCATGCTTAAACAATCCTTTTGATTTATCCCCACAATTAGGGTCATCCTTAAAAATAAACCCTTAGGAAGAATCACATTTGGAAGATCTCCTCCTATAGTAAAAAATGAACCTAAGGATAATTTGTTTAGAATGGTAGGTCATATACCTCAATCTCTACAAGATCAATAGGAACTAATAAATTATATCTCTTACATAGGTTTGGAAGAGTAAGAAGAACTAGAAACCATGGCTGATAATCAAGGAAATGTGGAAAATCTTGAATAAAATATAATGCAACAAGATATAAAATTTTCCTTTCCTATAGTCATAGATCTAGCATATCAAACCTCTATGAAGAAAATTTCACCTTCAAATATACTCCCTTTTAGGAGTAAATCCTTATAATATCCATCTTAATTCCTATTTTAGTTCAAAGTGGTATTTTAAACTATGATTATAAAACTAATAATTAGAAACTCAAAATGTTCCCTTTTACACTTAAAGAGGTAGCCATGAGATGGTTCATGGGCCTTCCATGTGATTCTATTAATACATGGAGAGACATGGAAATTGAATTTCTTGATAAGTATCAAGCTTAATACAAAGTAAGGGATATGAAATAGGACTTATTTAAGATTAAATAAAATTATGATGAAACTTTAGATGATTATTTGGATAGGTTCACATTTTATCACAAACGCAGTCATTATCCACATATAGAAGAAGTGGTTGAGATTATATTTCTTAAGGGACTAGATGATGACTCCAAAGATGCTTTGAACTTGATGGATAGATGAGACATTATAAAATTAAAATTTTACCACATTTAATACTTATGTACTAACTAATCTAGGATAAAACCAAGCATGAGGAAAGTAAAAGTAGGTAAGTCCAATGAAGTTAGTCAAATGATGGAGGAGTTTACCAATTTGAAAAATAACATTTTGGTCCATTTGAACACTATATTGGATGGAATTAAATATAAACCTAATTATACCACATAACCCTTATCCATATACTTCCTAAAATGTAAGTTAAAACATGTTTTTAGAGATTAACCTCTGGATAAAATAGATATATGTGGGATATGTGATAGTAAAGACCATGACACAACACATTACACTCATCTTCCTATTTTAAAAGGTAAATTGAAATATAAAACATAGCCTATATAAGAATTGAATTACATTAAAATATAGAATCCATTTCCACAAAATTAGACCCAAGGTCAGTTTGGTCCAAGAAATATAATTAATCCATGGATGACACCTTGGATTACTCAGGCACCTCAACTTATGTGGGGACAAGTGCATCCACCATGGACCAATCAAGAATGAATGATGTCTCAAACTTGTATTATGCCTGAACAACCATGTATACCTTAACCAAAATCATAACCATATAAAACACATAGTGGAATGTCAATTTATAGTTTAACCCCCAAAGAAGATTTCCACCTCAGTAAGCTTTGATGGCAACTCCTATTACTCAACTTGTAAAATAGGTTAATCAACCACAATTGCCTACTCAACTGGTGGCTAACTCCAAAAACAAACCATTAGCCCTTGTTTATGTAAATGAGGAAGGAGAAACTATGATTTTAAGAGATATTAAATTTGAAAACATTTAACTTAGATCAGGTAGAATGATTCAAGAGCCCCCTATCACAATTTCATAACCACCTAACAAAAAATAAAAAATAGATCCACCTCAGCCCATAGTCAAAAAAGAGGAATAAGATGAAAATCTAGAGAATATAGAGGAACATATTATTGATCCTCTACCTATTATTTTTCTTGATAGATTGAAGTAAATTGAAACTAAGCAAGAATCTGATTTGATTCAAGAATTGTGAAAATTGAAAATTGAAATACCCTTGTTACAAGCTATCAAATATATTTCATAATGAATAAATGCATTAAAATCCTATGTCAAGACACTTGGGAGAAATAAACAATACCCAAAGACCATACATATGGATGGTAAATTAGCTGATCTTTTAGAAAGAAAACTTCTACATACCCAAAGACATAGACCTAGGTAGCCTAGTCATAAAGTAACTATAGATAATAAAAAAATACCAAACATTCTAGTAGATTTGGGTAAGATAAGTAATTTAATGACAACTGATACTCTAAAAATATTATCTCTTATGGGGATGCAACCTACCTCCACCATTCTCCAAATGGATGATTAATCAGTTGCTAAACCAAAAGGCACTATAAAAAATGTGGATGTAATAATTGATTCATGGGAGTATCCATTACTTTTATTGTGTTGCAACCCAAACCTAAGAAGTTAGGGTACCCCCTCATTTTAGGAAGACCTTGTTTGGCTATTGTAGTAGCATTAATAGATTACATGTTAGGAGATATGACTATTTCAAATGGTATAAAATCAAAATAAATATCTCTATATCCCTAAAAAACCATCACTTGATTACACTAAAAAATTTATGGGTGGATGAACTAGAAATAAATAATAACATCTCATCCCTAGCCATGATAATAGTACAAGGACATATGGAAAAATTAACTAATGAGTTTGCTTAAGATCTAGAAAAAGTCATTATCCTTATGATCCTAGCTATGGGCTCTATCAATCTATTAGCAATGGACTCTACTAGTCCATTAGTTATGAACTCTACTAGTCCATCATCTATAGACTCTACAAATACATCAACTATGGACTCAACCAGAATAGTTTCTATGAAATCATTCTTGCAAAAAAATATCATCTTTCCTATTCATCATATTACCATAGACCATTTCAAGAAATTATTTGAAATTGGGTTGAAGACAAACTAACTAATTTTCTAACTACATTTCATTGTTTATTAGCTAAAATCATTCCTTTAGGAGATGGATTTGTCAAAAATGTAACTCAATTTCATATGTTATTACCCCATACATGTCTTCTTAACTCCCTAATGAATAAATTCAAATAAGTAGAGTCTATCCATTCTGAAACTAAACAAGTTATGATATTTCCATGAAAAACATTGAACATAAATAATTGGCTAACCCATGATCAAGAAATAAAAGCTTTTGATGTCCTAGAAAAACATACCAAATATTTTTATTGGGATTACATAGACATGAGAGGAATCAATCCTAGTTTATGTACCCATCAGATTTTCACAAGCAAAAATAAACTAATTAGATAACCATAAAAATGGATAAACCCAACATTAAGAGATATAGTAAAAATTGAGATTGAAAAATTGTTAGATGTGGGATTCATTTATCCCATCTTAGATAGTTAAAGGGTTTCTCCACTAGTAATTATACCTAATAAAAATGGTAAATGGAGAGTGTGTGTCGATTATTGAGAATAAACAAAACCACTATGAGGTATTATTTTCCTCTTCCTTTTATTGATCATGTGCTTGATAATTTGGAAAAAAAATATTTTTCTTGCTTGGATGGATTTAGTGGACACACTCAGATAATAATGGTAGTTAAAGATCAAGAAAACCACTTTCATTTTCCCAGGGGGAATGTTTGCCTATATATTATTACCATTTGGCCTTTGTAACACTCCATCTACTTTTCAACAAATAGTTTTAGCCATATTCTCTAATTTGACTAATGACTATGTAGAAGTTTACATGGATGACTTCACTACTCATGGATACACATTTGATGAAACCTTACATAATATGGACAAATTTCTAGCCAAATGTGAAGAACACCAACTATCACTAAGTCATGGTAAATGCTTAATGATGATGGATCATGGCATAGTATTAGGATACCACATCCCCTCCAAAGGAATCCAAGTGGATCCTAAAAAATTGAAATAATCTCCAACATGCCTACCCCACAAAACCAAACTAATATCAAAAGCTTCTTAGATCATTTTAATTTTCTAGAAGACTTCAACAAAATTATTGCTATTATGTTTGATTTGCTAGAAAAGGACAATGAATTTTTGTGGAATTATGACAATTAGATAATTCCTCTTCCTTTTATTGATCATGTGCTTGATAATCTAGCGAACAAAAATATTTTTCTTTCCTAGATGGATTTAGTGGACACAATTAGATAATAATGGTAGTTGAGGATCAAGAAAAACCACTTTCATTTTCCCATGGGGAATGTTTGCCTATAGAGTATTACCATTTGGCCTTTGTAACACTCCATCTACTTTTCAATGAATAGTTTTAGCCATATTCTCTGATTTGACTAATGACTATGTAGAAGTTTATATGGATGACTTCACTACTCATGGAAACACATTTGATGAAGCCTTACATAATATGAACAAATTTATAACTAGATGTGAAGAACACCAACTATCACTAAGTTATGGTAAATGCTTAATGATGATGGATCAAGGCATAGTATTAAGATACCACATCCCCTCCAAAGAAATCCAAGTGGATCCTAAAAAATTGAAATAATCTCCAACATGCCTACCCCACAAAACCAAATTGATATCAAAAGCTTCTTAGATCATTCTAATTTTTATAGAAGACTTCAACAAAATTATTGCTATTATGTTTGCTTTGCTAGCAAAGGATAATGATTTTTTGTGGAATTATTACTGTTAGATAATTCCTCTTCCTTTTATTGATCATGTGCTTGATAATCTGATAGAAAAAATTATTTTTCTTTCCTGGATGGATTTAGTGGACACAATCAGATAATAATGGTAGTTGAGGATCAAGAAAAACCACTTTCATTTTCCCATGGGGAATGTTTAAATATAGAGTATTACCATTTGGCCTTTGTAACACTCCATCTACTTTTCAATGAATAGTTTTAGACATATTATCTAATTTGACTAATGACTATGTATAAGTTTACATGGATGACTTCACTATTCAGGGAGACACATTCGATGAAGCCTTACATAATATGGACAAATTTCTAACCAGATGTGAATAACACCAACTATCACTAACTCATGGTAAATGCTTAATGATGATGGATCAAGGCATAGTATTAGGATACCACATCCCCTCCAAAGGAATCCAAGTGGATCCTAAAAAAATGAAATAATCTCCAACATGCCTGCCCCACAAAACCAAACAGATATCAAAATCTTCTTAGATCATTCTATTTTTTATATAAGACTTCAATAAAATTATTGCTATTATGTTTGTTTTGATAGCAAAGGACATTATTTTTTTATGGAATTATGACTATTATAAATCTTTTAAAACTATTAAAAACAAATTTATTTTTGCATAAGTGTTAAGAGAACCCAATTGGGAAAAATATTTTCACATCTACACTATGTTGATGCTTCTAATTGTACCACAAGTGATCTTAGTATTGAAGAATGCTTCTCATTTTAGGATTTTGAGAATCCATATCTTGAGTTGTAGTTTGTGACTATTTAGTGATTATCTATGGTGGAATAGAAGAAAAGTATGAAAACTCTCCATAATATTTATTTGATTTAGTGGTTGGGAGCCACCAAGGTCTATACTATTTGAATACTTAATAATTCTGAGGATCTAGTAGTTAAACTAAATGATTATTAAAAATGACCTCTAAGCTAGAGTGAATCTTGATAAAAATAAGAAAAAGGAAGGGTAAGGAAGAAAGAAACGTGATTGCCAATTTTCATCTCAAATATTATGACAAAATTCCAATTACTTTGAGCACATTTGAATCAATTTATGTTATAAAACAACATAAGCTCAAATTATATTACAAATTAGGCAAAATTCAAAGGAAAAATATGAATCATAAGTAAGAACCAAATTTACCTTAAAACTTTGTTATTATGATCTTAATAACCTAAGTACATCTAAATATAGAGCAAATAAAATGAATTATATTTGAGATCTTTACAATCAATTTAGCATTTAGGACAAATTAACAGCCCTATGACAAATAATGTAACTCAAATAATAAGAATCATTAAAATTCAAGATAACTCTATGTAATTGAGAGATAGCATATACATTTAATGAAAACTATCTAGACAATCTTTTCAAAATTTCTTAGTTGTATTAAATGCTCTTGGTATCAATTACTCAAAAACTATCTCCTTACAAATGGTAACCATCTACCTATTTATAAGAAAGATAGGCAATTAACTAGTTAAATTGCAAAAATATATAGATGTGGATAAAGATAGTTATCTTTGAGACAAAGCTATAATGCAAAAAAAACATGCCAACTTGACAAGAAAGAGTATATGCTAATAGACTAGCATATACATTACAAAAAGAATATTCTTTTAGGAATTTCATTGGTGGGTCCTTCTAATTATCCCTATATGATGAAGTCTTTCTCCTTTGTGTATTAATCCTTGATTAGCTCAAAATCCATTATAGGAATCATTAGACAATCCTCTTCTTTATCTACTAACTTGTCAAATTCACTATCTAGCCAAGATACAAGTTCTTTAACACATTATGCTTCTACAATTTACTTCCCTAATAAAGTAATGGTATCAATGGTCTTCTAGTTGTCCTTATCTAAATTATGTTAGATATATTTTATGCCTTGGATGTGTGTATCAACCCTATGCTTGAATTCTTCATCATCAATCAGGCCTAAAGTAGTGGTTTGAGAAGTTTTATTTAATAGATTCCCTAGAAGTTTCTCAATCCAGTTTACCAAGTCTATTTCTCTCTTGATGTAGTCCTTAACATCACTACTCCAAGTGATCAAATATTTTTGTTTATCTACCAAAACTACCATAAGGATGTCCATATTTATGAGTTTGATAATCCTAAAGTTCAAGGCTTGCTATGTCTTATGCACCTTGATGAGCTCCTCCATCTGAGCTTGAGAATTCTACCACTGGGTGATTAAGGCTTATGTCATCTCACCTTGATGGTCTAAATCATTCAATATATACTTAATGCTTTTCAAATTCTTGAATGCATCCATCAAGTATTTATTTATCATTTGTAATATATTTTTAGGAATTGTCAAGAAGACCTGAGCTTTCAAATCTTGGTTTTCTATTTCCAAGTTGAGGATCCTCTGTTTCAATCCTTAAACTCCAACAAATGCCATTATTAATTGGGCTAGTACAACACTAGCTACATCCTCTTGAAAAATGGGATGTTCCCCTACTACCTGCCCTAGAATAGGATTTAAGCTTGTAAATGGCTCCACCTTTTGAAAGTTGAACTCCTCAGTACCAATAATAATTTTCTTGGTCACTAATCTTTCAAGAGTTTATGTCTCTAAATGAAATTAGACTTGAGGATCAAACTATTTCACCTACGGTTGTTAAAGAATATCTACATTTGAAATCCCAGAGGCTCCAGGGGTACCAACCCATTATACTTCTTTATTATGAATAATCTAGATGCTTCTCTCTACTTGTTTGTTCAACATATCCTGAATCCATGGCTTGACATTACCTTGAACACTTATGTCCACTCGAGTCAAGGCTAGTGAAGGAGAAAGAGATGGGATTTTTTGAAACTTCCCATAAACAAACTAATTAGGAATGGTTGGTCCATAAATAGGATTCTCATCACTGAATAGGTTTATTTCACTAGTAGGGTGAGTGAAAGTTAACCTAGGCTTCTTTCTTGGATCCAAAGGAACTTAGGATAATTATATCTATCTCTTTCCACTACCTAATGGAACCAATTCCTTACCTACTTCCTTAGATGGGTCTTCTTCCTTATCTGAACCATAAGTATTTATAATGTTAATAAGTGAAATCTCTACTATTTCTATAGTTTCCAAAGTAATTAAGCTAATAATTTCTATTGGGGAAGAAGGACTTGGTGGGGATGCCTAAATTTGGAGGGTTTCAATAGGTCTTTTCTCAATCTTAGAATCTTCACTTATAGCTTTACCTTTTCCATTTGCATCCTCAATTTGCTCAATCTGAGATGACTTTGTCAATTCTCCCTGCTAAAGCTCAAAATATTGTTCCTCAATAGGTGGTTCTTGATGGGTAGTCCTAGATGATCCTAGCAACAAGTGATACTATAAAGGATGTAACTACATATTTATCCTAAATGCTTATTATCACTAACCAGCCTACATTCTAAGGTTATGTTGTAGTTTTTAACCCTAGATAAGACTTCTTAAAATTTATTTTCCCTTGTGTAAATACCATCTCCCACACTTGGTTGATGCTTGTACTCAATATTTGGGACCTTCCTATCATGAATATGGTTAGCCACTCTATTATTGGGGTCACACATCTTAAGATCATCTAATTAGAAATCAAAATAGGTCTTATGTACCACCATGATCTCTAACTATTTATAATCTTTGATTACAATTCTACCAATGTCTAGTGGGAAGGGATGAACTCGAGCCTTTTTATTCTTCTTGTAGTGTCAATCTATGCCTGAGATGATTTGATAAGCAATTTCTTACTCTAAAATCTTACTAGTAACATATATGGCTAGTCTATATGGTTGGACCATGATTCCTTCTATCCTTATTACAATTCCATCTAGATAGAACCACACATCCCCCATGGTCTCCACTTATTTTTTGATTAGAGGATGAAGTATAGGCATAGGAATACCAGTGATTGTATCAAAAATGAATGGGAAGACACCATCACATATGAATTTCATATGATTCCTATATTTTAAAATATGTAGTTTAGAGTAATGATGTAAAATGGTAGTCCTACCATTAGGGGACTAATTTTGGATGCCAGATAAATTAATATAGGCTAGGAGTGATTCTAAGTGGTAATAAATCATAAATAATTGTCTATAGGTCTTTCTCTTGATGGCTTTAAATTGGTTGGCCAAGAAGAAACCTATTAAGTCCCTAATGGGAGGGGTTAGGTTCTTCTCCAACATGCAATGGACATAATATAGCTAGACCTTACTCACATAAGTTGTATAAGAGGCACCAAAGGCTCTATTTAATAAGGACATATCTACCCTAGCACCCTCTTTGAATTGGGTAATAGGAATCTATTAGTGTAGGTTTTTATTTTCACCTATTTATTAATTAGGAAAATTGTATTTCTTGTGCATACATGGAGTTTTCCTACATTTGTGGGATAGGCTAGCTTATGTGGAGGTGTGTGTCATAAATGTGTCATAGGTGTCATAAGAATGTCATAACTCCCTTGATGGGAGTTACTTCTATATTCTTAGCACCTTGTCACCACCTTTCATGGAGGATTTATAGTCTATTCTTGAGGTGCCTTGTCCACCTTTTGTGGAGGAGTTACGTACTATCCTATTTGTATTCCTCACTTTGGCCATCTCATGCTAATCAAATTTTGGTTTTCTCCATTTTGTCTTGTGTAATTTAGCTTATTGTATAATTTCAAATTGCTTTAGCATCTATGTGGTGTGCACTTACTTCATCTCGTGTGATCATGTCTCCATTGCATTCACATTATCCAGATTTTGGCAACAAATCTGATATGGTATCAGAGCAAGAATGGTAATCATGTGTTTGGTTATGCTTTTAGTTCATTTTGAAATCAAGAGGAGTGGAGTTCTCTTTGTTTTTTTATTTTCTAGATTTGATCTAAAATAAAATATATATATAATTTTTTGTTAGTTTCCTTGGGATCCTTGGCCTTTGGGTGTCTTGGCTATCTTCACTTCAGGTGTTGGTTCTATTCTTGGGCACCATTATTGTGTGGAGCAGCAGAGGGAGGAGCAGCACTCATCTGGTAGAGCATACCTTCTAGTTAGCAGTCAACTTTGCATGCCAAGCAGTAGAAAGGTGCCTTCAGCAGGCCGTACGGCATCCTTTTTTTGACTTGTTTTTTGTTTGCAAGGTGCCTTTAGCACTCAATGCCTTTTGGTTTGCACCAAATTCAGTAGAAGTACTTCTGTTCTGCCATGCCAAGCTTCAACTCCTGACTAGGCCATACGGCGTGCAAGTCTGCAAGTTCATTTTTGTTTGCAAGCATATTTATTTTTGTGCCTAGATTTTGGTCTTCAATCCTTTCTCTAGCAAGGCACCAAGCCATATGGTGTTTCCAGTAGCTCTATTTTTTGTCTTTTTTGCAAGATAAACTCTGACTGTGCCCTTTTGGGCACCCCTTCCCTACTTGGTGTCCCATGTGGCGCCCCTTGGACACGTGGAATCCTTCATTTCTATCTATGCTTCATTTTTTTAGTTAAAAATTAACTTTATAAAACAAAAATCAATCAATTTGACTGAATATTCAATTTTATAGATAGTTTTGTAATTTGGGGGTTTTCATTTTTAAACTTGTATCTTCGCCTGTCGAAGATGAAGGGTGAGGCCCGGGTTGGTGGGAGGCTAATTCCCCCTCACACAAATGTCCTTTGGATTCCTTATTCTATGCCAAATCTAATGAGTGGTTGGAAGGCCAATTTCTCTCTCAAAATAGGCATTTTTTTTAATGTTTTAATGCTTTTTTTTGCAAAAACACTAGTTTACAAGAAAATTGAACCTTTAATATCTTACAAATGGTAACTCAAATTTGGGTGCCATTTTTTGCAAGAGTGTTTATAATTCAAATCTCCACATCATAGGCTTTTTATTTATTAAAAATGCATTATTTTATAAAGTGCCAAAAATTTGGGTCTCTCGAGACAGATTTTCGGCTAAGTCTGACGTCTTGTTTGCTTTAGTCTTGCACTGATTACTCTAAGACACATTCTCAGCTAAGTCCAACATCTTTTGAGCATGCACTTACATATTTGGGGGGGGGGATCAATATTTTTGGGGGGTGTGATTGCTTTTCACAACTTGCAATTTTTGCTTTCATTCTCCTTTCTACATAAATTCACAACTTGCAATCAACACAACTTCACCTAAAATCAGATAAAAATGGATTATTTTCAACTTAAACCCCTAACACCCTTCAACTATCATGAATGGAAGGTTAAAATGTCAATCATTCTTGGAAGTAAAGGGTTGTATAGGATCACCATGGGTATTGAAGTAGAACCCAACACTGATGCTGAAAAGGTCAAGTGGTACAACCGTAGTGATGAAGCCTATGGATTACTAAGCTTGTCTGTGTCTCCAGAACTTCTCTTCCATCTAGAATCCTCCTACACTCCCAATGACATATGGGACACCTTAGAAAATTTATTTGGAAAGCTTGATGAGATGAGAGGTCATGAGCTCGAAAATGAACTCATAAGTCTAAGTCCTAGCAACTTTGACACCCTATAGGACTTATTCACTAAGTTTAAGGCCCTTAGATTGCAATTGAAAGAATGTGGGATAGAGAAGAAAGATGATCAACTCATTCTTTCTATTCTCACAAAGTTAGGTCCAAGTTATTCAATCTTTGTCTCCACTTTCCATGCCACAAAAAGTGCCCCTGGCACTACATGGAAAATGCCTTCTTTGGATTCATTCATTGCCGAGTTGACTAGGGAGCAAGATAAGCTAATTCAAATGGGCATAGTGAATTCTACTCAACCCCAAGCTTTGATAACTGGAAATGGTAAGGACAAGACTTCAATAAAGGAGAAGAAGAAAAAGAACAAGGACCAAGAGAAGAAGAAAGAGAAAAACAATCCTACCAAAAACAACACTAAGTCTTCATCCTCCAATGCTAAATTGAAGAAGGAGAAGGTTAAGTGTGCCTATTGTAAAAAGATAAGGCATGATGAACACAAATGCATGAAAAAACAAATAGATCACCTAACTCATCTTCTAGAGAATAACAACATAGGTATTCTAGAGTCCATAAAGCAAAATTCATCTACCCAAGATTCTACCAAGGCAAAAGGCAAGGGTAAGGAGAAAGAAGAGGGAAAGGCCATTATAGATACAATAGATTATACATCTTCATGGGTCATCGACTCGGGTGCTTCTCACCACATGGGCTCTTCACTAGTTGAGTTTTCATCTTTAGAGCCTTGTAGCATGACTTTAATTAGTTTGGGTGATGACACATCAATTTCTATTGTAGGGAGAGGGTCAGTTGAAATTGAAGGAGGAACATTCAATAATGTTCTAAGAGTTCCTTCTCTTTCAACTAATCTCCTATCAATGTACCAAATCACTCACATTGGTCAGAGCATGAGAGTTGAGTTTTCACTAGATTTAGTGGCTATCAGGGAGTTGCATGGTGATACTATAGTGGCAGTGGGTAGGGTAGATCACCAAGCTAGGTTATACACCTTCTCACATGTTGCATTAGATTCTTCTCCAATAGCATTGCTGACTCATTCAGATGGAGTTAGCAAATTATGGCATGAGCGGTTTGGCCACCTTAACTACCACTACCTTGAGCAACTTTGTAAACATGACATGGTCATTGGCTTGCCTCATGTCTAATTCTCAAAAGGACTTTGTGAAGGGTGTTCCCTTGGGAAGCATATAAAAGCAAGATTTGACAAAGGCAAAGCTTGGAGGGCTACACAACCTTTGGAGTTAGTCCACAGTGATGTATCGAGACCCTTTCCCAAACCATCTTTCATAAGGGCCAAGTACATCCTCACTTTCATTGATGATTTCTCTAGGTACACTTGGATATATTTTCTCAAATAAAAGTCTAAAGTGTTTGAAAATTTTATAGACTTCAAGGCTCTTGTTGAGAAATAGAGTGAGAAATCCATCAAGGTTCTTCGAACTGATAATGGAGGGGAGTATGTCAGCATCAGGTTTGAGCAATTTTGCACCATAGAGGGGATTGATTTGTAGTGCACAGTCACTTATAGTCCTTCATAGAATGGGGTTGCACAATACAAGAATAGGTTCTTGAAAGAGATGGGTAGCTGTATGATTCACTCCAAATCCTTAGCACCACATTATTGGGCCAAAGCCATCAATTATGCTTGCTACATTTAGAACAGGGTTTGTCAAAAATATTTGAAAGGGATAACACCCTTTGAAGCTTAGCATAAAATTAAACCTAATGTTGAGCACCTTAGAGTTTTTAGATCCCCAACCATGGCCTACATTTTGAATAAGAAACGCAAAGCTATGGAACATCAGTCTAAGCCTTGCATCTTTGTATGATATCTGAATGGTATTAAGGGATATCACCTTCTATATCTAGTCACTCATGAGTTATTCATAGAGAGAAGTTCCCATTTTTAGAAGAGTCCTAGAGACTCAACACTTGAAACTTCTTCTCCCTCATTGGATCTACTTCTTCAGGATGATTCCTCATGAGATTTAGATCAGCCACAGTAGGTTCTTGAGCCAAAGACATCTTCTTCTTCTTTGAGTTTAGATAGTGAAGATAGTGATGCAGAGTCATCCACCTCTAGTCAATTAGAGGATGAGGAGTTAGCACCTGACTCACCCTCTTTTGTGCCACTTTGGGCTAGACAGACACTTGAGAGTGCTAGCACTTGGGTAGGAGATCCTGTAGATGACAGACGTACTAGGGGGGTTTTTTAGAGAGATTCACATGCCTTCTTTGCTTTAATTTTAGATCCATAAACTTTTTGAGACGCATCGGGGGTACTTGAGTGGGATAGTGTTATGGAAGAAGAATATTCTTCCTTAATCAAAAATCACACTTGGGACTTGACTTCACTTCCTAAGGGAAGAAAGATGGTTTGATAAGGTGAATATATTAGACCAAGTTTGTAGCAAACGGGTCAGTTGATAAGTACAAGGCATGATTGGTTGCCAAGGGTTTCTCACAAGTGGAAAGCATTGACTACTCAAAGACCTTTGCACCTGTTGCAAAGATGACTTCTATCTAACTCACCTTGGCTATTGCCACAACACATGGTTGGGATGTGCATCAGATGGATGTGAAGAGTGCCTTTCTTCATGGAGACCTAGAGGAGGAGATCTACATGGAGTAGCCACCAAGATTTGTTTAGGATTATTCCTTAGTATGCAAACTTATGAAATCTATCTATGGCCTCAAATAGGCCCCTTGGGCTTGGTATGCCAAGATGGATTCCTTCCTTCTCACAGTGGGTTTCACTAGGTGCCAATCTGATCCCAATGTCTACTTATGGCATGATGATTCACTTTTGATTTTGGTTCTATATGTTGATGACCTTTTGATCACTAGGAGTTATTCATTAGTTATTTCAGTGGTGAAGGCATCTCTTCAAGATAGATATGACATGACAGACTTAGGTTTGTTACACTACTTCCTTGGCATTGAGATCTCATAGTCAGATTTAAGGATTTCTCTTCCACAGCCTAAGTGTGCTGTTGACTTATTAGCTCAGTTTCACATGGCTAATTTCAAGCCATCTTTGACTCCCTTTCTATCAAGAGTCAAGCTTGAGGCTGATTGTTCTTCACCATTGGTTGATGCCACTCGGTATCGACAACTTGTTGGTAGTCTCATCTACTTGACTCACACCAAGCTTGACATATCATATACAGTGGGACTTATCTCCAAATTCATGTACGAACCTCATGAGTTGCATTAGAAAGTAGCTAAGAGGATCTTGCATTACATACAGGGTTCACATAGATATGGGATTCATTATATATTTGGCATAGAGGTTGACTTGGTTGGATATATAGATTCAGACTGGGCTGACGATTCACAAACTCACAAGTCCACTTTTGGTTATAGTTTCTCTCTTGGTTCAAGTCCGATCAGTTGGTCTAGCAAGAAGCATAATGCTATTACTATATCATCCATAGAGGTAGAGTACAGGGGAGCTGTTAATGCAGCTACTAAGGCTATTTGGCTTTAGGGGATTCTTTCTAAGTTTGGCATTCCTATCAGGCAACCCAACATCATTTATTGTGATAACTAAAGTATCATTCAGAATTGTAGGAATCTAGTTTAACACCAACAGACCAAGCACATAGATATTCACATGCATTTCATTCAGGATCTTATTCATAGTTAGGTCATTGACTTGATATTTTACTAGTCTTCAGAGTAGGTTGCAAACATCTTCACCAAGCCTTTTATTGAGAGCAAGTTCATTCATCTACGAGCTCTTCTTGGGGTGCGGTCTACATCTGCAACAACATCATCTTCACGAGGGCCTCCTAGCCTCTTCATTTCTTTTATGTCTCTCTTTTGGGGGGGGAGTTTTTTCCTATGGGTTTTCTCCTTTTCTCTATCTTATGGGAGATTGCATTTGTACATGGGTACCTCATCAGGCATAGTTGTCGAGATCCATTTTATATTTCCACACTGCCCAACTAAGCTATGCTTATGGGGGGTATTAGTGTAGGTTTTTGTTTTTCCCTATTTATTAATTAGGGAAATTATATTTCTTGTGCATACATGAAGTTTTCCTACATTTGTGGGATAGGCTAGCTTATGTGGAGGTGTGTGTCATAAATGAGTCATAGGTGTCATAAGAATGTCATAAGTAACTCCCTTGATGGGAGTTACTTCTCTATTCTTAGCACCTTGTCACCACCTTTCATGGAGGAGTTACAGTCTATTCTTAGGGTGCCTTGTCCACCTTTTATGGAGGAGTTACTTACATACTCTCCTATTTGTATTCCTCACTTTGTCCATCTCATGCCAATCAAATTTTGGTTTTCTCCATTTTGTCTTATGCAATTTAGCTTATTGTATAATTTCAAATTGCTTTAGCATCTATGTGGTGTGCATTTTCTTCATCTCGTGTGATCATGTCTCCATTACATTCACATTATCCATATTCTATCAACAACTCTGATAATCTCACCATTAGGGGTCCTAAAAACATGAGAACCTTGGAATAAACAAGGTGAAAGAACTAAATCCAAGTATTGGGAATTTATCCATTCTCTCAAATATGAAATATCAACATGAGGTAAAGGGAGCTTATAATAATTCTCAAAGGCCATGGGAGTTATGCATGCAAATTTATTTACATTTCCTTCATGAATAATCCATTCTCCATCTACTCAAAAATTAACAAAAATAGGAAAAAGAAGGTTGATACAATGCATTACCTATGGTTTAGCAACTGCATGATGAAGTCTTGCCATTTGAATTGATACTAATTCCTTGTATCTTTGTTACACTAAAGCATTCCTCTTTTCTTCCTGAGAAATTGGTTGCAACTCTTTAAAAAAGAAGAATAATTTGGACCAATTCATGATTTCATGTACATTCAATACTATTGAATCCAACTTTGTGTCTCTAAAGACCCTTTCTTCACCATCTAAAGTTAGATAAAGCCTTATTCAATCTTGATCTATTGCCTACCTACTTCTATTGATAATATTGTATTGTAATTTCAAAGCTATCAAAAGTTCTAAGGCACCTACTCTGAATTTAGTTTGCAATTATCTCAAGTGTCACATAATCAATTTGAAATAACTCTAGCCTTCTTTATGGAGGGTTTAGTGTTTTTTATTTAATGACCAAAGCATCCAACCTTGATCTCATATATGCCTTAGATATGATGGAACCTTACTTATCATATCTCCTATGTTTTGAATCATGAGATATCTTTCATTTGGATCCTCCATACTTATGTGGAGCTTATGTGGTAGGGTTCCATGCCTTTCATGTAAAATTTTCATAAACACCATTTGAAGAGTGACCATTGGTTTTCAAAATTCCCCTTTTTTTTTGCTTTGAAAATCCAAATCTAGGTCCTTGCATTTCATTAGTTCTTCATCTTTGAGCTTATTGATTATGCCATGTGTCAACCTTTAAAGGCCTTTGAAAAGTCTTCAATTTTATCACATCATTGGATCAAATCCAATAAAAAAGTGATCACCATTGGATATTTCAAGAGATCTTGAGGGTTCTATGTTGATGTGTACCATTGGATCAAATCTAGTGAGCAAGTGATCACCATTGGATCGTGCAAGATGCTTGCCCTTTAAATTAGTAAAAATGACTTAGGCCAAGATTTCTATGTCTCAATATCTCCTTCATAAGAAAACTAATAATTTCTTAAAAGGATTTATAAATTCCCCCTTTGATATGGCTTCAAAAATTATCTAATTTAAATTTGACAGGTTCGATCCCATCAAATACATCCTCATAGACGTCAAATGATGGGAGAGAACATGTCAATTTTAAGACAAAAAAATCTTTATCTATCAATTTAAATTTAATGAGTTTCGTCACATCAAATACATCCTCACAGATGTTAAATGATGGGAGTGAACCTATCAAATTTAAAATAATGAAATTTATTGACCCAATAACTGAATGCCATGTGTAAAACCATCAGGAGATCTCAAAGCTATAGAGATTTTCTAAGTTAAATTTTATGGGTTTGGTCCCATCAAATACATCCTAATAGATGTCAAATGATGGGGGAAAACCTATCAATTTTAAGATAATAAAATCTTTCTATCTCAATTTAATTTTGACAAGTTCGGTCCCATCAAATACATCCTCATAGACATAAAATGATGGGAGTGAACCTCTCAAATTTAAAACAATGAAATTTATTGACCCAATAACTTAATGCCACATGTAAACCATCAAGAGATATTGAGGCCTCTAGGTTGATGTGAACCATTATATTAAGAACCTATGAGGTAATGTGAACCATTATATCAAGTCTTGAGTGGTTAACAACTATTAACATCCTTTTAGGTGTTGGATTTAATTCACACCACTAGATTGAAACCTCTAATCAAGAGATCATCATTGGATACTTCCTAGGACCCAAATCATTAATTTTATGACTTTCTAAAAAACTTAGAGCTTGATGAACCATTGGATCAAATCTATCAAACAAACATAAAACATTAGATCTATAAAAGTGCATGAACTTTAAGTTAAAACCTAATCATGCATAAAATTTCCTGCTAGTCTTTCCCATGAATGTTTAAATTCAAATCTCTAGGGTTTATTATTTGGGAACCTTGACTTATTCCATGGAACCTATAATTAATAACCTTTAAGATGATTTTTTATCAACATTAAAAACATGATCAAACAATCTTTCACACTTATTCCAAGATATAAAATTTTTAGAAACAATCACAGGGGTCCCCTTTTCAAAAAAGAAAATGGGGGGGTGTTGGTCTCAACAAATGGAAACTCATAGGGGTAACATAGCAATATGTTGGAACAAAATACTCTAGTTTAAACTTGTATATGAACTCTATATCCCATTCAAACATATGCTTTTTCCTTAATAAACCTTAAATTGAACAAGTTCTTTATGTATAAAATCTGAACTCAGGTATTTGAACACAAAAATGTAGTGTGTGATTTGATTCCACTTACTATTTGTCATAAACTTCAAGAAACAACATCTGGTTTCATGTTCTTTTCATCCAAAGCATTTGATTTTGAACATTTTTAGATATTCTTTTAGAATAACAACTCTTAGTTCAATAAAGGCTTGGGCATTGCTCTATGCCAGCTAGGCATCCATAGCCCCGATAGAGATACCTTTGATTCCACTCAAGGTCTTCCTCCACCACCAACCAAACATCCATAGCCCTAATGGATATTACCTAAATCACCTTTGCTTTGGAAGCTTTTGATTTGATAATAAGCTTTTTTAATTCTAATGAAGGTTTGGAACTAGATTAGCTAGGTTTAGGGATTTGATCAAATGTTCTGGCCTTAGGATAATTTCCCTTAATTAAAACTTGAGATCATGAAAAGGATATGTTTTAAGTGTAAGCATGGGTATGAGTTAACAAACTAAATTCACATCATATACATATGATTCTTATTAAAACTAAGTTTTAATTCAGAAAAAGATTTAAATCTCTGTAAGACAATAAATTTTTATACCAATTTATACCAATACCCCTAGTTGCTTCATACTACTTTATTGCCAATCATGGTCACCTTTTGTAAAACTCACCCACACTCTCTTAATAAATTCCCAACCAAAAAAATAATACCATGAGACCTTACCACAACTAAGGAACACCACCAAGTAAGAAGAAAAAATAAAACAAATATACACAAGCCCAGTAAGGAATAAAAAACAAAGAAAGAAAGGGAACTAACTAGCCTACCTATTCTAACTTTAACAATCTTGGACATTTATTCCATGAAGATCTCTAGTGGGGAAAAAACAAATTAATGTTTGAGATATTTTCCATTAGTAGGAAATGTGAACTTTATTCCTTGGAGATATTTCAACTTGAAAGTATTGTTACCCAAGATTTCTATAATTTGGTAAGGACCAATCCATAAAGGAGTGAATTTACCATGTTTACCTTTGGGTTCTAATGCCTTATCCCAAAGAAGGACCAGATCTCCCTATCTAAATACCTTCACTTTGTATCTCTTATCAAACCATCTTTTTATAGTTTATTGGTGTCTACTGAAGTCTATAAATTCCTTTTCTCTAGCATCCTCCATTTGAATAATGTCTAATAGCCAAGAATTAGCAAGTTCTTGACCATCTTCCATGTATTCCTGCATGAATGTGAATGTAGGTAACTTCAAAGTGATGGGATAGATGTGCTCCTAAAAATATTCCAAAAAAATGGTGAAGCTTTTAGATCTTGTTTGATCTTGATTCGATCTACCCATAATGAAAACTTAAGAAGTTTATGCCATGTTCTAGGTTTATCTTCAGGAGATTTATTGATAGCTTTCATCAATTTTTTGTTTATGGATTTAGAAACATCATTCCATTGAGGATATTGATTAGAATAAAACTTGAGTGTAATGCCTTGGTCATAATCTCATTCCATCATTTGAATAGAAATGAATGCAGATCCATTGTCACAAACTAAAGAAACTGGATTTCTAAATCTAGTATAAGTATTTTATTCTAGGAAATTGATCACTTCCTCTATTCTACATTGCTTAGTAACTACTTACTCAGTCCACCTAGTATAATAATTCATAGTATTCAAGACATACTTATGACCTTTAGAATAATTAGGGTTTATTACTCGAACAAAGTCTAATCCCCATTGTGCAAAAGGTTTGTCTATCATCACAGGTCATAAAGGCATGGCTACCTTTGGTTCCTTTGTGTTAAATATCTAGCATGAATGACACTCCCTCACATTCTTATAAGCATCTTTGAAGAGTTTGGGCCAATAATATCTAGTCTTAAGAATATTATAAGCTATGGTACTTCTTGAAGGGTGTCCACTTCCTAGTTTCTCATGAAAGGTAGTCATAATCCAAGTTACTTCTTCCTTGGACACACATCTCAAATAAATTCCCTCAAACTTCTTCCTATAAAATACTCCATTCTTAATTAGGTAATGAGCTATTTTGAGCTTCAAGACTCTCTTTTGTTCTCTTATATATCCTGGGGGATAAACACCATTAACAAGTAAATGGATAATAGAGTCATACCACTCATTGGGTTGAAATTTTTATTGATCTATTTGCATGATATGAAATTTTGGGTCAATACTAGAAATCATCTAAACTAGGCCTTGACATTTCACTAATTTTTCTATTTTTTGTTAGGGTGTGGAGCTAAAAGCTTCACCAAGGAGCACACTTAGCAGATTCGGGTCTACACAGACACCGGCATCAGTCAGGAGTGACTGACGTCGGTCAGGAGCAACCGACATCAGTCAGGAGCAGTTGTAGAGACGTCGACGTCGGCAGAGGGTTGGCCGATGTCGGTCATAGACAAGTAGCAGGAACCGACGTCGGTTACCTACGTGTCCAAAAAGCTATTTCCATGGACAGAAGTGAGTGTTTGCATGATGAGTTTGAGTTGTATTCTCAAGCTCGCATCTCTATTATTAGCAAAACTATTTTTAGAGCCCTTGTTCAAGTGGCTTAACTGCTTATTGGAAGTGCATGCTCAAGTCTCCTAATTCTATATGTAGAATTAGATCTTCCTAGCTTATTGTAGTTTTGGATAATTTATTGTAGTTGGGTGAATTATTGTTGTAATTCATTGTATGAGAAGAATAGTATAGAATTGAATCAATCTAGGTTTATTGGAGTTGATTGTTCTTGAGAGAGAGAGCTCTTGAGGAATAGAGATCTATTGAGAGATCTATACATCTAGGAGAGGTGTGGAAGAAAGAAGTTTCTTCAGTTGTATTCCTTTTGTAAAGAGTTTGTTAATACAAGTTTTCAGGGTGGTTTCTTGTATCTCTTGTTCTTGATGTTTATCATTCTAATTACTTGTCAATCTGATTTAATTCCGCGTTTATTGATTTCACAATTGTAATCTATTGTTGGTTGATCCCCAACAAGTGGTATCAGAGCCTTGGTTGCAGGTTTAGAGCTTGATATCCAACAATTGGTATCAAATCTCAGGTGCACTAATAGGTGGTTCAGATCTGTGTAGTGTGTATTGATTACAGGTTCTCACAAGAGTTTCTGCAGGGATTTCTGTTTGAGTGGGAGAAGCAATGGCAGATGAAAGTAAATTGAGAATGGAAAAGTTTAATGGCAAAAATTACCAACACTGGAGAATGCAGATAGAGGATTTTCTGTATCAGAAAGATCTCTACTTACCATTAGGTGGGGTTGCAAAGAAGCCCAAAGACATGGAGGATGAAGAATGGGAAGTTCTTTATAGAATGGCTCTGGGGTCTATAAGACTGAATCTAGCATCCACTGTGATATCCAATTTATCACAGGCAAAGTCTATGGTAGAGTTGATGACTACATTAGCAAATTTGTATGAAAAACCCTCAGCTTCTAATAAGGTATATCTTATGAAGCAGTTATTTAATTTGCATATGAATGAAGGTGGATCTGTTTCTACTCATCTGAATGATTTCAATGGAATTGTGAATCAATTAAGTTTAGTGAATATAGTGTTTGATGATGAAATAAAAGCTCTTTTAATATTATGTTCTTTGCCTGAAAGCTGGCATGGCTTAGTAATGGTATTAAGTAATACTGCATCTACATCAAATATTTTGAAAGTAGAGGATGTTGTCAGTGTTATCTTGAATGAGGAAATTCGCAGGAAAAGCACAGAAGAGGCATCTGGGAACGCTTTAAGTTTTGAGAGTAGGGGAAGGCAGAAAGAGAAGAGCAAGAAAGGCAGATCAAGATCCAAGTCAAAGGGGAAAGGTAGATCTAAATCCAGGAATGGCAGGAAGCCACAATGCTGGAATTGTGGAAAGATGGGGCACATAAGCAGAGATTGTTGGTCAAAGCCTAAGGAGGACAATCAGCACAAAGGAAAGGAAGAAGCCAAGATTGTAGGTATTGGACAGGATGCTTTAATTTTCTCTCTACATAATAATATAGAATCTTGGGTATTAGATTCTGGTGCATCTTTTCATGCTACCCCTAACAGGGAATATTTCAGTGACTATATCCATGGAGATTTTAGAATAGTGTATCTAGGGGATGATGAGCCCTGTAAAATAATTGGCAAAGGTAAAGTGCAGCTGAAGATGCAAAATAACAACACATGGGTGTTGAGAGATGTGATGCATGTTCCTAGCTTGAAGAGAAATTTGATTTCTGTAGGAAAGTTAGGGGATGAGGGTTGTACATTAACTCTCATAGCAGAATCTTGGAAGGTGACCAAGGGTACACTTGTTATGGCCAGAGGTAAGAGAGAAGGTACTCTCTATTTATGTAATTGTGTTACTAACAAATCTCCTTCTATATTATCTACTTCAGATGTGGACGCTAAATTGTGGCACTCAAGGCTTGGCCACATGAGTGAGAAGGGGATGTCAATTCTTAAGTCCAAAGGTATGCTTTCAGATTTAAAAGGCATAGATCTAGAGTTTTGTGAGCACTGTGTATTTGGAAAATAGAAAAGGGTTAGTTTTCTCAAAACTGGGTCTACTAAGAAGAGGCATAAGTTGGAGCTTGTTCACACAGACGTGTGGGGACGGGCTCAGGTTGCTTCCATTGGAGGATCATAGTACTATGTATCTTTCATAGATGATGTTACAAGGAAGGTATGGATCTATTGTATTAGAAGAAAATCTGATGTATTTGAGACTTTTAAAGTTTGGAAAGCTATGGTTGAGAATGAAACAGGTAAGAGATTAAAGTGCATGAGATCTGACAATGGTGGTGAGTTCTGTAGTCATAAGTTTAGAGATTATTGTTACATGCATGGAATCCATAGGCAAAGGACGGTTCCAAGGACACCTCAGCAGAATGGAATTGCTGAAAGGATGAACAGGACAATAATGGAGCGTGTAAGATGTATGAGATTGCATGCTGGTTTGCCCTTACAGTTTTGGGCACAAGTTGTTGACACTGTAATGTACCTGATTAACAGAGGACCCTCTACAACGCTGGATGGTGGTATTCTAGAAGAGGCATGGATAGGTAAAAAGGTTGATCTCTCATATCTCAAATTTTTTGGTTGTGAAGCCTTTGTGCATATAGATAAGGAAAATAGAAAGAAGCTTGATGTTAAGTCTATGAGGTGCACGTTTATTGGCTATGGCTCAGATGATTTTGGTTACAAATTGTGGAATCTAGAAACTAACAAGGTAATCAAGAGCCATGATGTTGTTTTCAATGAAAGAGTGATGTATTGTGATCAGCTAAGGAAGTTGAATCAATCTGAGCAGAGCAATGGTGAATTGGATGAGGTGAAAGTCCAAGATGAGATCCCGGGTAAAAGAAATAATCACTTGCAGGAAAACATAGAGACCAACATCGGTAGGTTAGGAACCGACATTGGCAGGACAGAAACCAGCGTCGGCCGTATAGAGATCGACGTCGGTAAGACAAGTACCAAGGTCAGTCAGGCAGAATTGACGTCGGCCAATAATAGGTCTGCAGGTGGCCAAGGTCAGTCACTGTCAGAGAATTTGGGTGGATAGCGTGTTGTGGACGAGTCTCAAACACCCATCAAGAGGTCAGAAAGGGTGAGTAAGCCTCCATTTAGATATTCTCCTTCTTTATTTTACTTATTGCTAACTGATGGTGGAGAACCAGAGAGTTTTGAAGAAGCAATACTGGTGGAGTCTAAGAGTCAGTGTGAGCGTGGCATGGTTGAGGAGTTGGAGTCCTTAAGAGAGAATCAAACATGGGATTTGGTTGAATTGCCAGCTGGTAAGAGAACACTCGAGAACAGATGGACCTACAGGTTGAAAGAAGGTGAGAATGGATAGATGAGATATAAGGCCAGATTGGTAGTGAAAGGATTTGCACAAAAGCCAGGTATCGACTTTGGTGAGATTTTTTCTCCTATTGTTAAAATGACTTCTATAAGGGTTGTATTGTCTTTGGTTGCTTTCAAGGATTTGCATTTTGAGCAGCTAGATGTTAAGACAATGTTTCTTCATGGAGATTTGGATGAGGAAATTTATATGGAATAGCCAGAAGGATTTGAGGTCAAGGGTAAGGAGAAGTTTGT
Organism: Torreya grandis; assembly: GCA_037957365.1. Taxonomy (NCBI): domain Eukaryota; kingdom Viridiplantae; phylum Streptophyta; class Pinopsida; order Cupressales; family Taxaceae; genus Torreya; species Torreya grandis. Next base: position 125,502 of record JARHVA010008592.1, read on the forward strand.
GTGCAGGTTGAAGAAAAGCTTGTATGGCCTCAAGCAAGCTCCTAGGCAATGGTACTTAAAATTTGACAAGTTTATGACTGAGCATGGCTATAGTAGGTGTCAATCTGACCATTGCATGTATTTCAAGAGATTTGATAACGGTAAATATATTATTCTATTGTTCTATGTAGATGATATGCTGGTTGCAGGATCTCACATGCAGGATATCTTAGAGCTTAAGGTGAAATTAGCTCAAACGTTTGCTATGAAGGATTTGGGAGCAGCTAAGAAAATCCTTGGCATGAGCATTAAGAGAGACAGGAAAAATCACAGGTTGATATTGTCTCAAGAAGATTATGTGGACAAGGTGTTGAAACGGTTCAATATGCAGGATGCTAAACCGGTAAGCACACCTTTGGCTGGGCATTTTAAGTTGTGTAAAGAATAATGTCCTAATTCATATGATGAGGTAGAGTACATGAGTAAGGTTCCATATTCTTCCACAGTAGGGAGTTTGATGTATGCAATGGTGTGTACTAGACCAGATATTGCCCAAGCAGTGGGAGTGGTAAGTAAGTATATGGCCAATCCAAGTAAGGAACATTGGAAAGCAGTTCAGTGGATCCTTAGATATCTGAGAGGAACCAGCAGTAAGCACTTGTGCTATGGAGGTTTAGATACTTCTCTACATGGTTATGTAGATTCAGATATGGCAGGTGATTTGGATGGTAGGAGAAGCACTACAGGTTATGTTTTCACTGTAGGTGGAACGATGGTTAGCTGGATATCTAAGTTGCAAAAGGTTGTTGCCTTGTCAACTACAGAAGTAGAGTATATTACAGCCATAGAAGCTAGTAAAGAGATGATATGGATGACACGGTTCATGGATGAGCTTAGTAGGGAGCATGAGAGTTGCAGATTGTATAGTGACAGTCAGAGTGCAATCCATTTGGCTAAGAATTCAGCCTTTCATTCAAGAACAAAGCACATATAGCTAAGGTATCATTTCATACGACAGGTATTGGAAGATGGTGAGTTGAAGCTGGAGAAGATCCATACAGATAGGAATCCTGCTGATATGTTAACCAAGCTAGTTACAAAGGAGAAGTTGAATCTTCATTCAACTTCTGTTGGTCTTCATGATTGAGTTGAAGATGGAGGAGCTAGAAGATGTTGCTGCACAGGTACTGGTGTAGCTGTTTATCTCCAAGTGGGAGATTGTTAGGGTGTGGAGCTAAAAGCTTCACCAAGGAGCACACTTAGCAGATTCGGGTCTACATAGACACCGGCGTCGGTCAGGAGCGACCGATGTTGGTCAGGAGCAGTTGTAGAGACACCGACATCGGTAGAGGGTCGGCCAACGTCGGTCACAGACAAGCAACAGGAACCAACGTCGATTACCTGCGTGTCCAAAAAGCTATTTCTGTGGATAGAAGCGAGTGTTTGCATGATGAGTTTGAGTTGTAGTCTCAAGCTCACGTCTCTATTGTTAGCAATACTATTTTTAGAGCCCTTGCTCAAGTGGCTTAACTACTTGTTGGAAGTGCATGCTCAAGTCTCCTAATTCTATATGTAGAATTAGATCTTCCTAGCTTATTGTAGTTTTGGATAATTTATTATAGCTGGGTGAATTATTGTTGTAATTCATTGTATGAGAAGAACAGTACAAAATTGAATCAATCCAAGTTTGTTGGAGTTGATTGTTCTTGAGAGAGAGAGCTCTTGAGGAATAGAGATCTATTGAGAGATCTATACATCTAGGAGAGGTGTGGAAGAAAGAAGTTTCTTCGATTGTATTCCTTTTGTAAAGAGTTTGTGAATACAAGTTTTCAGGGTGGTTTCTTGTATCTCTTGTTCTTTTTGTTTATCATTCTAATTACTTGTCAATCTGATTTAATTTCGTGTTTATTGCTTTCACAATTGTAATCTATTGTTGGTTGATCCCCAACATTTTCATCTCTATATCATAATCTTATAGAATTGTCATTCATTTGCCTATTCTTTCTCCAAGCTCATTTTGACTCAACATAAATTTTATAGTTGGATCAGGTAATATAACATGTACCTTATTTCTAAGGAGGTAATGTCTAAATTTTTTTTATTGCCTTAATTAATTTATAAGCTTTCTTATCAATCAAAGAATAATTCACTTTTATATTCTTAAAGTTGGTGCTCATGAAAACTATAGGATGATCATTCCCATCAACTTTTTGAGTTAACACTGCAGCCATAGTATGCTCAGAACCAAATGAATATGTATAGAAATCCTTTGAAAAATTAGGACTTATGAAGACTAGAGCTTCAGTAATTACCTTCTTAATGTCAGTGAATGACTTAATGGATTCTTGATTCCAATAAATTATAGCATCTTTCTTAAGCATGTCATTCAAAGGTTTAACAATCTTAGCAAATCTTGAAACAAACTTCCTCACAAAATTAGTCTTGCCAAAGAATGACTTAAGTTTTTTTGAACTATTAGGTAACCTGATTTTAGAAATGGCCTCTATGATATTAGGATCCAAAAAGATTCCATCTTTGGTAATGACATGTCCCAACAATTTTCCTTTAGTGACATAGAATATGCTTTTCTTGGTGTTAAGAGATTCACCATACCTCTTGTATATATCAAATACTTGTCTCAAATGTATGAAGTTCTCTTCTATATTTTTAGAAAATACTATAAGATCATCTATATATATGATGATACACTTACCCACTAAACCTTGTAAATCATGGTCCATAACCCTTTAAAAAGTTACCCCTACATTAATTAATCTAAAAGGCATTCTCTTGTAAACATATGTTCCCCATTTAGTAGTAAAAGTTGTTTTCATCCTCTCTTCTAGAGCAACAAGTACCTGGTTATATCCAAAAAATCCATCCAAAAAAGGCATCATGGAAGATCCTATCTAGAGAAGGTAAAGGATAATAATCCTTTTCAGATGCTCTATTTAGATTTCTAAAATCTATGCACAATCTTATTTCTCCATTATTTTTAACTGGGACTAGGTTTGCCACCTAAGTGGAATGTCTAATAGTAAACACTATCCATTCATCCAATAGATTTTTTACTTCTTTAAAAGTCATGGGTTCTAAAATAGGGTTCAATAGCCTTTGTTTCTATCTAAAAGGTTTCTAACCTTCTTGAAGAGGTATGGTATGAGTAATGACCCTTGGGTCAAATATTTTCAAATCTTCATAAGACCAAGCAAATACATCCTTGTATTTTGTAATCAAATATCTAGCTTTTCTATTTTCCATTTCAATGCAATCCTTCCCTATATTCACTATTTGGGGCTAATCATGTGAGCCAAGATTTGTTGCATGATAATCCTTACCATTTACCTTGGGTTACTTAGGTGCTTCAAAAATTTTATCAAAATCAAATAGTCTTTCCAATGAAATCATCCCTTTAGGTATCTTATTATCATTTAATTGGATGATTTTACCATTAAGTTCCTCCTTAGGAGAAGTTTCATAAATCTCATCAATAATGTGAGCTTGAAAATCCCTAGAATTAGTTAAAAAATCTATGATTTGTTGATCATCATTGAAAACTTGGAAATGATTTATATTTTTAGGAACTGAAGGACAAGATATTAGCTCAATATTAATGCTTTGAGAGTCATGATTAGGCATGAGGTTAGCTATAGTAAAGGTAAGCTCATCATTAGTTTTTTTTATTCTCTTAGAATAGCTAAGATGTTGAAGGCATCAAAATATTTAATCAAATCCTACACCCTAAATGTATATCTCTTTAGATAAGATGATTTGCACTGATAGTTAATTCTCACTTGGTTAACCACAAGTTTAGATTCTCCATAGATAAGGAGTTTTTTAACTTTATGTTTAATGGTAAATAACAATCAAAGTATGAGAGACTCATACTTAGATAAATCATTGGTGCAAGGTAATTGTAACTTATAAGCTACATGGTATTGCTTTTTTGAAAGATTCATCAATACAATACTAGCTCCTAATCTTGATTTTCACTTGGCACCATCAATGTATAAATTTTACAAACCACACATTTGATAAGAACTCTTAGAAACTAGTTCTTTGGTAATTTCCAAAGTGAAGATTCCCAAATCAGAATCCAAGAATTTACCCTTTCATTAACAACATTATATTATGTTATCATGTGTTTTATTTGAGGTTCCCTTTCTACTCTTATTTGATTTAGCACACTTTTCCAAGGAAGCCATAAGTGTGAACAATCAATAAACATATAACCATTTAAAGCTTTAGTCCATTCTCTACTCAAAATAAATACATAAGCACTAGGCATTTAAACCACTTGAATATCAATGAATTGTTGGACCCTTGGTTCACTAGCCAGATGTATATGCACATTCAATAACTCTCCTACAACCTTAAATTTATATTTATCCAATTGAGTGAGTACCTATCAGTTTTGATTAGAGTTAACATGATTTATTCACATATCCCAATAGGCATAATGTTGGTTGAGGTTCTTGAATCTAAAAAACAATTATGAATATTTTTTTCCAAATATCATGATTGTAAGTAAAAAAAGTGGAGACTCTACTTTGATCACTTGTGTAATTACATTTGCACTATCATTCTTAGGGGGTTTCCCAATTTTCTTTGATAAATATTTCAAGAGTAAGTCTTTTTATTCTGTGATTTGAGTTAGCTTATACAGAGTGATATTAGCTTTAATAATTTTCATATCTTCCATAATGTTGTAGCCATCTTTTCTTGGAAGATCAATAGTTAACATTGACTTAGAAGAACTTCCTCTAGGAGATTTAAGATTATTTTTTGATATAGTGTTTGGGGGGGTCCCATAATTGTTAGGAGGGGTAGAGGTATTCAATTATCATTTTTTTCCCTATTTATTAGAGGATGTGTATTCAAAAATTGTTGGAATGATTGAATTACCTAAAGAATATTCTTAGGGTCATTATCCTCTTATAAATAGAAATTAAAATTTTCCACCATATGCACTTGGTTAGATGGTTTACACTCAAAATAATTTGTAGCAACCTCTTTTTTTGGAACCACTTCCAACATGCCAAGTTCTTCTTGAAAAGCTTAAAATGATTTTAAAAACTCAATACAATCAATCTCACCATTTTTGGATGTAGCATACACCCTAAAATAATCTAGTAAGGCAATATTAGTGAGGTTTATATCCATAATCTTTTTACTAGGGAAAGACTCATTAGATTTGTTATTGTAGAAATTGTCATTTTGATTCCTATTCCTAGGTCTGTTAAACTTTTGGAAAGTGAAGTTCCTTCCAAAATTATCATTAGCATTACCAACTTGTTTTTGCAATTGTACAAAATTAGTGCTAAGATTCTATACCATTTTCAATATATATTCATTCTCATTTTTTGGAACTTCAACATTTTAACTCTAGTTACTGCTAATGCCATTGAAAGGCACTAAATCCTTCTAATCATTATCTTGAAATCCATTAGTAACTTGATGGCTCAAGAAGCCTAGATTTTGATTAGGGCTAACATGACTAGTAGGAAATACATTCAAAGTAGGAAACTGGTTTAATGCTGGAGTATTTTGGTTATTACTTGGGAAAATGTTTAATACATGAATTTGAGGACTAACATTTGGGAAAAATAAGCCATCTCTCCTTGGGGTTGAATTTGGTCACTAATAACCACTACTTCAGAATAGGCTTGAGATAATGTGATGATAATTGGAATATCTCTTCAAAAACACATAAGTCATGGGGTCAACAACATCTTTATAAACCTCTAAAGCTAAAGCTTCGTTAGGTTTATATGGATCCATGGTCTAACTAAACATCTTTGGGAACTTGGAATTGAATTACTTAATAGGTTCACTTGTATATCTATTAATAGTTGTGAATTGATGATAAATGATGCAAGGACTTATGACCTTTCCAAATTGATTAATGAAAATAGTGTCAAAATTATTCCATGAGATAATACAATTATCAGGTAAATTGAGGAACCATTCATATGCAACATATTTAAATGTAAATAGGAGAAACCTACATGATACATCTTCATGAATAACATTCAACAATATTAATGTATCTTTGAAATATTTAACATGTTCCTTAGCAGTCATAATACCAATTAGACTAAATATTGTCAAATATTTTTCTGTATTACATGGTAAATCATAAACTACAATTGGTATATTAATAGAGGAAATTCCAAGACACACCATGTTTAGATGAAGATAAATCATAGGAATATCTTGCAAAGGTGATGATGGTAGATATTTATAATACCTATGCTTACCTCTACCTTTCCTAGTCCTTCTATGAGTTTCTAGTTTGAGCAAGGGTTCTCTAGTCTCTGAATGAAATATGGTCCTAATCCTTGGTAATTCTATCTTGACGACTAAGGATCCTATTTTAAAACATAATGTAACACAATAATTTATAAAAAATGACAAATAATATGCACACTAAACTTAATTTGAAAAAAATTATTCATAAGAGGACAAAGGACATCAATCTTTAATTAAACAAGTTCAAAAATGTACTTAATTATGCAAAGATGACCAATATTTACAACTTATGACTCAAATAGAATTCTTATTGCCAAATAATTGTCAATTTTAAACAAAATAATCCATCCTAACTCCAAATACTAATAAATTTTTAACAATAAAATCCATATTTCCATAAAGGTCACCAATATTTACACAATTTATATTAAAAGAAACATAATCATGTAAAATGTAGATAATTTTGACCAAATACACTCAAAACATATTAAGCATATTTAAAGAGGCCCTCCTTCTAGCATCAGTGGATCTTCTCTTGTTTATGCTTCTAATTGTACCAAAAGTACTTTTAGTGTTGAAAAACACTTATCATTTTAGGATTTTGAGAATCCATGGCATGAGTTGTAGTTTGTGACTATTCAGTGATTGTTTGTGGTGGAATAGAAGAAAAGTATGAAAACTATCCACAATATTTATTTGATTTAGTGATTGGGATCCACCAGGGTCTATACTATTTGAATACTTAATAATTCAAAGGATTTGATAGTCAAACTAAATGATTATTAATAATGACCTCTAAGCTAGATTGAATCTTAATAAAAAAAAAGAAAAAAGAAAGGTGAAGAATAAATAAACATGATTTCAAGTTTTCATCTCAAATATTATGACAAAATTCCAATTACTTTGAGCATAGTTTAACCAATATATGTTATAAAATAGCATAAGCTCAAATTATATCACAAATTACGCAAAATTCAAAGGAAAAATATGAATCATAAGTAAGAACCAAATTTACTTTAAAAGTTTCCTATTATGATCTAAATAACCTAAGTACATCTAAATATAGATCAAGTAAAATGAAGTATATTTGATATCTTTACATTCAATTTACAATTTAGCACAAATTAATAGCCCTATGAAAAAAAATGTAACTCTAACAATAAGAATCATTTAAATTCAAGATAACTCACTGTAATTGATAGATAACATAGAGATTTAATGAAAACTATCTAGATAATCATTTTAGAATCCTTAGTTATATTAAATGCTCCTTGTATCAATTGATCAAAAAATATCTCCTTAAAAATGGTAACCATTTTCCTATTTATAGGAGACATAGGTGGTTAATCAATTAACTTTAAAAAATATCTAGATGTGGATAATGATAGTTGTCTTTGATACAAATCTACAATATTACAAAAATCATTCCAACTTGAAAAGAAAGAGTATATGATAAAAAACTAGCATATACTTTACAAAAATAATATTCTTTTAGGAATTTCATTGGTTGTCCTTCCAATTATCCCTATCTAAGGAAGTCTTTCACCTTGGTGTAGTACTCTTTAATCAGCTCAAAATCCACTACAAGGTTTATTAGATAATCCTCTTCTTTATCTGCTAACTTGTCAAATTCACTATCTACCCAAGATACAAGTTCCTTGACACATTGTGCTTCTATAATTTGCTTCCCTACAAAATTAATGCTATCAAGGGTCTTCTAGTTGTCCTTAGCTAAATGACCTTGGCTATCTTTGATGCCTTAAATGTGGGTATCAACCCTCTACTTTAATTATTCATCATCAATCAGGCCTAAAGTAGTGGTTTGAGAAGGGTTATTTAATATATTCCCTAGAAGTTTCTCAATCTAGTTTACCAAGTCTATGTCTTTATTGATTAAGTCCTTAGCATCACTACTCTAGGTGATCAAATGTTATTGTTTATCTACCAAAACTACCATGAGGATGTCCAAACATCTGAGTTTGATAATCTTAAAGTTCAAGGCCTTCTTTGTCTTATGCACCTTGATGAACTCCTCCATCTAAGCTTGAGAATTCTACCAGTACATTATTAAGTCTTGTGCCATCTCACCTTGATGGTCTAAAGCATTCAATTTAGACTTAATGCTTTTCAAATTCTTGAATGCATCCATTAAGGATTTTTTCAACATTTGTAATATATTTTTAGGAATTGTTAAGAAAACATGAGCTTCCAAATCTTTCTTTTCTATTTCCAAGTAGAGGATCCTTTGTTTCAATCCTTGAACTCCAGCCAAGGCCATTATTGATTGGGCCAGTACCACACTAGCTACATCTTGAAAAATGGGATGTTCCCCTACTACCTACCCTATAATAGGATTTAAGCCTGAAAATGGCTCCACCTTCTAAAAGATGAAATCCTTAGTACTGATATTAATTTTCTTGGTGACTATTCTTTCAAAATTTGATTTCTCTAGATTAAATTAGACTTGAGGATCAAACTTTTTCACCTATGGTTTTGTAAGAATTTTTTAAATTTTAACTCCTAGAAGCTCTTGGGGTACCAACCCATTAGATTTCCTTATTGTGAATAATCTAGATACTTCTCTCTATTTGATTTTTTAACATATCTTGAATCCATGGATTGACATTATCTTGAACACCTATGTCCACTTGAGTCAAAGCCAGTGAAGGAGATAGAGATGGGATTTTTTGAAACTTCCCATAAATAAACCAATCAGGAATGGTTGGTCCATAAATAATATTCTCATCATTGAAGAGGTTTATTTAACTATTATGGTGAGTGAAAGTTAACCTAGGCTTCTTTCTTGAAGCTAAAGGAACAAAGGCTACTTCTACCTGTCTCTTTCCACTACCCAATGGAACCAATTCCTTGCCTACTTCCTTAGATGGGTCTTTTTCCTTATCCAAACCATAAGTAGTCATAATTTTAACAAGGGCACTGTCCAATATTTCTTTAGTTTCTAAATCAATTAAGCTGATAACGTATATTGGGAAAGGACTTGGTGGGGATGCCTAAATTTGGAGGGTTTCAATAGGTCTTTAATCAATCTTGGACTCTTCACTTATAGCTTTACCTTTTCCTTTTGCATCTTCAAGTTGCTTAATCTAAGATGAATTTGTCAATTCTCCCTTCTAAGGCTCATAAGATTGTCCCTCAAAAGGTGGTTCTTGATGTGTAGTCCCAGATGGTCCTAGTAACAAGTGATATTGTAAAGGATGTAACTTCCATATTTCTCTTCAAGGCTTATTATCCCTGACCAACCTATGTTCTAAGGTTTTGTTGTATTTTTTAACACTAAATAAGACTTCTTAAAAGTTATTTTCCCTTATGTAAATACCATCTCCCACACCTGGTTGATGATTGTACTCAATCTTTGAGACCTTCCTATCCTGAATATGGTTAACCACTCTTTTATTGGGATCCCACATCTTAAGATCATCTAATTGGAAATCAAAAGAGTTCCTATGTACCACCATAATATACAACTATTTACAATCCTTGATTAAAATTCTATGAATTTCCAATGGGAAGGGATGAACTTGATCCCTTTTATTCTTATTTTAGTGCCAATCTATGCCTTTGATGATTTGATAAACAAATTCTTGCTCTATAAGCTTACTGGGAACATATATGGGAAGTATGTATGGTTGGACCATGATTCCTTCTATCTATATTACAGTATAATCTAGATAGAACCACACATCCCCCATGGTCTCTACTTGTTTTTTGATTAGAGGATGAAGTCTAGGCATAGGAATAATAGTGAATGTCTCAAAAATGACTAGGAAGACACCATCACATATGAATTGCATATGATTCTTGTATTGTAAAATATTTAGTTTGGATTAATGATGGGAAATGGTAGTCCTACCATCAGGGGACCAATTTTGGATGCCAAGGAAATGAATAGAGGTTAAGAGTTCATCTAAGAGGTAAGACATCATAAATAAATGTCTGGAGGTCTTTCCCTTGATGGCTATAAATAGTTTAGCCAAGAAGAAACTTATTAAGTCCGCAATGGGAGGGGTTAGGTTCCATTATAACATGAAATGGACATAATACACCCAGACCTTACTTATATAAGTTGTAGAAGAGGAAACAAAGGATCTATTCAATAAGATCATAGCTACCCTACCACCCTCTCTAAATTAGGTAACATGAATCTTGCCATTAAGGGTCCTAAAAACATGGGAACCTTGGATTAACCAAGGTGAAAGAACTGAATCCAAGTTTTGGTAATTTTTCCATTCTCTCAAAGATGGGAGATCAACATGAGGTAAAGGGAGCTTATAATAAGTCTCAAAGGCCATGGGAGCTATGCATGAAAATTTATTAATATTTCATTCATAAATAATCCATTATCCATCTACTATGTAGTCAACAAAAATAAGAACAAGAAGGTCGATGTAATGCATTACCTTTAGTTTAGAATTTACATGATGAAGGCCTACCATTTAAATTGATACTAAATCTTTGAATCTTTGGTACACTAAAGCATTCCTCTTTTCTTCCTAATAAAATGGTTTCAACTCTTCAATAAATAAGAATAATTCAGACCAATTCCTAGTTCTATTATATTCAGTGTTGTTGAATCCAAATTAATGTCTCTAAAGACCCTTTCTTCACCATTTAAAGTTAGATAAATCTCTAATTCAATCTTCATATATTTCCTACCTATTGCCATTGATAGCATTATATTGTAATTTCAAAGCTATCAAAAGTTCTTACTAAGGCACCTACTCTAAATTCAGTTCAAAACTATCTCAAGTGTCACATAATTAATTTGAACTAACTCTAGCCTTCTTTATGGAGGGTTTAGGGTTTTTTCCTTTAATGACTACAACATCCAACCTTGATCTCATACATGCCTTAGATATGATGGAACCTTACTTATCATATCTCCTATGTTTTGAATCATGAGATATCTTTTATTTGGATCCTCCATACTTATGTGGAGTTTATGTGGTAGGGTTCCATGCCTTGCATGGCATTTTTTCATAAACACCATTTGAAGAGAGACTATTGGTTTTCAAAAGTCCCTTTTATTTTGCTTTGAAAATCCAAATCTAGGTCTTTGAATTTCATTAGTTCTTAATATTTATTTTTATTTATTATGCCATGTGTCAAGCTTTTGAGGCCTTTGAAAAGTCTTCAATTTTATCACATCATTGGATCAAATCCAGAAAGCAAGTGGTCACCATTGGATCTTTTAGGAGATCATGAGGATTCCATGTTGATGTGTACCATTGGATCAAGTCCAGTGAGCAAATGATCACCATTTGATCCTAAAAGATGTTTACTATTTTAATTAGTAAAAATGACTTAGGCCAAGATTTCTATGTCTTAATCTTGCCTTTTTAAGAAAACTAAGAATTTTTTAAAAGGCTTCAAAAATTCCCCCTTTGATTAGGCTCAAAAATTATCTAAGTTAAATTTGACGGGTTTGGTCCCATCAAATACATCCTCGTAGATGTCAAATGATGGAAGTGAACATGTCAATTTTAGACAATAAAATCTTTCTATTTCAATTTATATTTGATGGGTTTGGTCCCATCAAATATGTCCTCATAGATGTCAAATGATGGGAGAGAATTTACCATATTTAAAAAAAAAGAAATTTATTGACCCAATAACTGAATGACATGTGTAAAACCATCGACAGATCTTGAGGCCTTCGAGTTGATGTGAACCATTAGATTGAGAACCTCCAAGGCAATGTGAACCAATAGATTAAGTCATGAGTGGTTAACATATTTTAATGTCCTTTTAGGTGTTATATTTTATTTGTACCATTGGATTGAAACCTTTGATCAATTGATCATCATTAGATCCTTATAGGGACCCAAATCATTAACTGTATGCCTTTCTAAAATACTTCACACTTGACGCACCATTGGATTAAATAAAGTGAACAAGTATAAAATTTTAGATCTATAAAATCACATAAAATTTATGTTAAAACCTAATCATGCATAAAATTTATTACTAGATTTTCCCACAAACATTTAAATTTAAAAAGATATGGTTTAATGTTTGGGAACCTTGACTTCTTCCATGGAACCTATAATTAATGACTTTTAAGAAAATTTTTTAGCAACATTAAAACCATGATCAAATAATCTTTCACACTTATTCTAAGATATAGAAGTTCTAGAAATAATCACAGGGGTCCCCTTTTCAAAAAATAAAGATAGAGGTGGGTGTTGGTCTCAACAAATGGTGACTCATAGGGGAAATATAGCAATATGTTTGAACACAAGACTCTAGTTTCAAATTTTACACAAACTCTATATCCCATTTAAATATATGATATTTCCTAAATCAACCTTAAATTAAAACAAGTTCCTTATGTATAACATCTTAACTTAGGTATTAGAACACAAACATGCAGTGTGTGTTTTGATTCCACTTACTATTTATCATAAACTTCAAGAAACAATGTTTGGGTTCATGTCTTTTTAGTCCAAATCATTTGATTTTGAGCATTTCTAGATATTCTTTGAGAATAAAAATTCTTAGTTTAAGGAAGGCTTGGGCATTTCTCTACTGCTAGCCAGGCATCCATAGCCCCGATAGAGATACCTTTGGTTCCACTCAAGGTCTTGCTCCACTACCTGCCAAGCATCCATAGCCTAAATCACCTTTGCTTTGGAATCTTTTGATTTGATAATAATATTTTTTATTTTTTAACTTCCAATGAAGGTTCGGAACCAGATTAGCCAAGTTTAGGGATTTGATCAAATGTTCTGGCCTTAGGATAATTTCCCTTAATGAAACTTGAGTTCATGACAAGGATATGTTTTAAGTGTAAGGATGAGTAATATTTAATAAACTAAATTCACATCATATACATATTATTCTTCTTAAAAATAAGTTTTAATTCATAAAAAGATTTAAATCTTTACAAGACAATAAATTTCTATACCAATTTATACCAATACCCCTAGTTATTTCATACTACTTTATTGCCAACCATGGTCACCTTTTTTAAAATTCACCCACACTTTCTTAAGCAATTCCCAACCAAAAAAATAATACCATGATACCCAATCATACTACTTTATTTCCAACCATGGTCACCTTTTGTAAAATTCACCCACACTTTCTTAAGCAATTCCCAATCAAATGTTCTGGCCTTAGGATAATTTCCCTTAATGAAACTTGAGTTCATGACAAAAATATGTTTATGTGTAAGGATGAGTAATAGTTAATAAACTAAATTCACGTCATATACATATTCTTCTTCTTAAAAATAAGTTTTCATTCATAAAAAGATTTAAATCTTTACAAGACAATAAATTTCTATACCAATTTATACCAATATCCCTAGTTATTTCATACTACTTTATTGCCAACCATGGTCACCTTTTGTAAAATTCACCCACACTTTCTTAAGCAATTCCCAACCAAAAAAATAATACCATGATACCATACCACAACCAAGGAGCACCACTAAGAAAGAAGAAAAAACAAAACACAAAGAAAACAAATATACACAAGCTGAACAAGGAAGAAAAAACAAAGCAAGAAAGGGAACTAACTAGCATACCTATTCTACTTTTAACAATCTTACACATTTATTCCATGAAGACCTTTGGTGGGGTAGCAACAAAGTAATGTTTGAGATATTATCCATTAGTAGGAAATGTGAACTCTACTCCTTGGAGATCTTTTAACCTGAAAGTATTATTGCCAAAGTGTTTTACAATTTGGTAAGGACCAATCCATAAAGGAATGAATTTACCATGTTTACCTTTGGGTTCTGATGCCTTGTCCAAAATAAGGACCATATCTCCTTTTCTAAATACCTTCACTTTATATATCTTATCAAACCATCTTTTCATGATTGATTGGTATCTATTGAAGTCTATAAATTCCTTTTCTCTAGCATCTTCCATTTGAATAATGTCTAATAGTTGAGAAGTAGCAAGTTCTTGATTTTCTTCCATGTATCCTTGCATGAATGTGAATGTAGACAACTTCAAAGTGACGGGAAAGATGGGCTCCTGACCATATACCCAAAAAAAGGGTGAAGCCTTTAGATCTTGTTTAATCCTGATTTGATCTACCCATAATGCAAACTTAATAAGTTTATGCCATGTTCTAGGTTTATCTTCAGTAGATTTCTTGATACCTTTCATCATATTTTTATTTGTGGATTCAGAAACACCATTTCCTTTAGGGTATTGATTAGAAGAAAAATTGAGTGTAATGCCTTGGTCATAATCCCATTCCATCATTTCAATAGAAATGAATGTAGATCCATTATCACAAACTAAAAAAATTGGGTTATCAAATATAGAACAAATATTTTCTTATCAAAAATTGATCACTTTCTCAATTATACATTGCTTAGTGGCTACTACCTCAGTCCACCTAGTACAATAATACATAATAGTCAAGACATACTTATGACCTTCAAAATAGTTAGGGTTTATTACTCCAATGAAGTCTAATCCCCATTGTGTAAAAGGTTTATCTACCATCATAGGTTGTAAAGGCATGGCTACCTTTGGTTTATTTATGCTAAAGATCTATCTTTAATGACACTCCCTCACATACTTATAAGCATCTTTAAAAAGTGTGTTATAATAATATCTAGCCCTAAGAATATTATGAGTTGTGGTTCTTCTTGAAGAGTGTCCACTTCTTAGTTTCTCATGGAAGTTAGTCATAATCCAAGTTGTTTCTTCCTTTGACACACATCTAAAATAAATTACCTCAAAGTTACTCTAATACAAGACTCCATTCTTAATGAGGTAATGAGCTACTTTGAGCCTCAAGGCTCTCTTTTGTTCTCTTATAAATCCTGGGGGAAAAACACCATTAACAAGTAAATGGATAATAGAGTCATACCACTCATTAGGTTAAATGTTTTATTTATCTATTAGCATGATATGAAATTTTAGTTCAGTAATAGCGATCATTTGAACTAGACCCTGAAATTTCACTAATTTGGCTATTTTCATCTCTATATCATATTCTTATAGAATTGCCATCCATTTTCCTCTTCTTTCTCCAAGCTCATTTTGACTCAACATAAGTTTTGTAGCTGGATGGAGTAATATAGCATGTACCTTATTTATAAGGAGGTAATGTCTAATTTTTTTTTATTTCCTTAACCAATGCATAAGCTTGATTATCAATCATAGAATAATTCACTTCTACATTCTTAAAGTTGGTGCTCATGAAATATATAGGATGATCATTCCCATCAACTTTTTGAGTTAACAGTGCAGCCATAATATGCTCAGAAGTAAATTAATATAGATAGAAATCCTTTGAAAAATTAGGACTTATGAGGACTGGAGCTTCAATAATTGTATTCTTAATGTCAATGAAGTTCTTCTTATATTTTTGATTCCAATAAATTATAGCATCTTTCTTAAGCATGTCATTTAAAGGTTTAACAATCTCAACGAAGCCTTAAATAAACTTCCTCACAAAATTAATCTTGCCAAAGAATGACTTAAGTTATTTTTAGCTATTGGGTAACCCAGTTTTAGAAATGGCCTCTACTCTACTCTATAAAGATCCACAAAGATTACATCTTTGGTAATTACATGTCCCAACAATTTTTCTTTAGTGACATACAATATGTTTTTTTTGGGTTAAGAGATACACCATACCTTCTGCATCTATCAAATACTTGTCTCAAATGTATGAAGCAATCTTCTCTATTTTTATAAAATCCTATAAGATCATCCATATATATGATGATACACTTTCCCACTAATCCTTGGAAATCATGGTCCATGGCCCTTTGAAAAGTTTCCCCTACATTAATTAATCTAAAAAGCATTCTCTTGTAAGCATTTTCTCCCCATTTAGTAGTAAAGTTGTTTTCATCCTATCTTCTAGAGTAATAAGTACCTAGTTATATCCATAAAATCCATCCAAAAAATACATCATGGAAGATCCTAAAATAGTTTGGATAACTTGGTCTAGAGAAGGTAAAGGATAATTATCCTTTTCAGATGCTCTATTTATATTTATAAAATCTATACACAGTCTTATTTATCCATTCTTTTTTTATTGGGACTTGGTTGGCCACCCAAGTGAAATGTCTAATATCAAACACTACCCTTACATCTAATATCTTCTTGAATTATTTAAAAATAATGGGTTCTAAAATAGGGTTGACTAGCCTTTACTTCTATCTAAAAGGTTTGTAACCTTCTTGAAGAGGCATGGTATGAGTAATGACCCTTGGGTCAAAAAATTTCAAATCTTCATAAGACCAAGAAATTACATACTTGTATTTTGTAATCAACTCTCTATATTTTCTATTTTCCATTTTAGTGTGAGCCTTCCCTATATTCACCATTTAGGGTTGATCATGTGAGTCAAGATTCACTACATGATAATCCTTACCATTTACCTTGGGTTACTTAGGTGCATAAATTTTTTTATCAAAATAAAATAGTATTTCCAATGAAATCATCTCTTTAGGTATATTATTATCACTTAATTGGATGATTTTACCATTAAGTTCCTCCTCATGAGAAGTTTCATCAATCTCATCAATAATGTGAGCTTGAAAATCCCTATAATTAGCTAAGAAATCTATGATTTATTGATCATCATTAAAGACTTGGAAATGATTTATATTATTAGGAACTGAGGGACAAGGTATTATGTCAATAATAATGCTTTGAGAATAATGATTAGGCATGAGGTTAGCTACAACAAAGGTAAGTTCATCATTAGTTTTATTTTCTTCTCTTGGAATAGCTAAGATGTTAAAGGCATCAAAATACTTGATCAAACCCCACACCCTAAACTTATATCTCTTTAAGTAAGATAATTTTCATTGATACTTACTTCTCACTTTGTTAACCACAAGTTTAGAGTCTCCATAGATAAGGAGTTATTTAACTTTGTGTTTAATGGCAAACTGTAATCCAAGTATGAGAGCCTCATACTCAGTTAAATTATTGGTGCAAGGAAATTATAATTTATAAGTTGCATGGTATTGTTTTTCTAAAAGATTCATCAATACAATACCAACTCTTGATCTTCATTTTCACAATGCATCATCAATGTATAACTTATACAAACCACACATTTGATAAGAACTCTTAGAAATTAGCTATTTGGTAATTTCCAAAGTGAACTCCCAAATTAGAATATAGTAAATTTACCCTTTCGTTAACAACATTATATTCTATTATCATGTGTTTCATTTGAGGTTCCATTTCTACTCTTATTTGATTTGGCATGCCTTTCCAAGGAAGACATAAGTCCAAAAAATTAGTAGACATATATCGATTTAAATCCTTGGTCCATTTTCTAATCAAAAGCAATCCATAAGCACTGAGCATTTATACCACTTGGATATCAATGAATTGATAAACCCTAAGTTCACTAGCTAGTTGTATATGCACATTCAATAACTCTCCTACAACCTTAACTATAGATTTATCCAATTGGGTGACTACCCTGTCAGGTTTGATTGGAGTTAACTCAAGTTGTTCACATATCCCAATAGGCATAATGATGGTTGAGTCTCCTGAATCTAAAAGAAAATTATGAATGTTTTTTTAAACTATCTTGACTATATGTGAAAAAGGTGGAGACTCTATCTTGATCACTTGTGTAATTACATTTTCACTATCATTCTTAAAGGGTTTCCCAATTTTCTTTGACAAAGATTTCAAGAGTAAGTCTCTTTATTCTATGATTTGAGGTAGCTCATGTAGAGTGATATTAGATTTAATCCTTTTCATATTTTCTACAATGTTGTATCCATATTTGCTTGTAGGATTTATAATTAACATTAACTTAGAAAAACTTCCTCTACGAGGTTCAGGATTATTCTTTGATATGGTGTCTAGAGGGTTCCCATAATTGTTAGGAGGGGTAGAGGTAGTTAATGTTGTTTTTGTTCCCTATTTCTTAGAGGATATGTATTCAAAAATTATTGGAATGATTGAATTTCCTCAATACTATTCTCAAGCTCATTATCCTCTTGAAAAAGAAAATCAAAATTTTCCACCATATGCACTTGGTTAGATGGTTTAGATTTAGAAGAATTTGTAGCAACCTCTTTATTTGGATCCACCACAAACATGTCAAGTTCTTCTTGAAAAGCTTCAAAGGATTTACAAAACTCAATACAATTAATCTAAAAATGTTTGGAAGTAGCATGCACCCTATAATAATCTGGTAAGGCAATATCAGTGAGGTTTATATCCATATTGTTTTTGCTAGGGAAAGAGTTGTTGTCTTTGCTATTGTAGAAACTATCATTCTGAAACCTATTTTGAGGTCTATTAAACTTTTAGAAAGTGAATTTATTTCCAAAATTTTCATTAGCATTACCAACTTATTTTTACAATTGTAGAAAATCAGTGCTAAGCTTCTATACCATTTTCAATATAGATTCATTTTCATTTTTTGGAACCTTAGCATTTTGACTCTAGTTACTATTAATGCCATTGATAGACACTAAAGCCTTCTAATCATTGTCATGCAATCCATTGGTAACTTGATGGCTCAAGAAGTCTATATTTTGATTAGGGTTAGCATGACTAGTAGGCAATATATTCAAAGCAAGAAACTAGTTTAATGCTAGAGTATTTTGGTCATTACTTGGGAAAAGGTTTAATGCATGCATTTGAGGATTAACATTTGGGATAGAATAAGCCATTTTTCCTTGGGTATGCATTTGGTCACTAAGAACCACTGATTCAGAATATGCTTTAGCCAATGTGATGATAAGTGAAATATCTCTCTATAAAAACACATAAGTCATGGGGTCAACAACATATTTATAAACCTCCAAAGCTAAATCTTCATTAGGTTTATTTGGATCCATGGTCTACCTAAACATCTTTTGGAACCTAGCATTAAATGACCTAATAGGTTCACTTGTATATCTCTAAATAGTTATGAATTGATGATAAATGACACAAGGACTTATGATCTTTTGAAATTCATCAATGAAAATAGCATCAAAATTATTCCATGAGACAATACAATTGTTAGGTAAATTGAGGAAACATTCCTATATAACATCTTTAAATGTAAACAAGAATAAACTAAATGGTACATCTTCATGAATAACATTCAATAATCTTAATGTATCTTTGAAAGATTTAACATGTTCCTCAATAGTCATAATACCAGTTAGATTAAATATTGGCAAATATTTGTTTGGATTACATGGTAAATCATGAACCACACTTGGTATATTTATAAGGGAAATTCCAAGCCATGCCATGTTAGGATGAAGATCAAGCACAAGAATCCCTTGCAAAGGTGATGATTGTAGAGATTTATAATACCTACACTTATCTCTATATTTCCTAGTCCTTCTGTGAGTTTCTAGTTTAAGCAAGGGTTCTCTAGTCTCTGAATGTGATTTGGTCCTAATCTTTGGTAATTCCATCTTGAAGACAAAGGATCTTATTTAAAAAACATGGTGTAACACATTAATTTCCAAATAATGACAAATAATATTCACACTAAACTTAATTTGCAAAAAATTGTTCATAAGAGGCCAAAGGATTTCAATATTTAACTAAATAAGTTTTAAAATGTACTAAATTATGCAAACATGGCCAATCTTTACAACTTGTGACTCAAATAAAATTCTTATTGTCAAAGAATTATCAATTTTGAGTAAAATAAGCCATCCTAACTCAAAATACTAATAAATTTGTAACAATAAAAGTTGTATTTCTATAAAGGTCACCAATATTTACATAATTTATGTTAAAAGAAACATAATCATGTAAAATGTAGATAATTCTGACCAAATACACTCAAAACATATTAATAATATTTAAAGAGGCCCTCTTTCTAGCACCAATGAAGCTTCTCTTGTTGATGCTTCTAATTGTACCACAAGTTCTCTTACTGTTGAAAAACACTTATCATTTTAGGATTTTTAGAATCTATGGCATGAGTTGTAGTTTGTGACTACTCAGTGATTATTTGTGGTGGAATAGAAGCAAAGTACGAAAACTATCCACAATATTTATTTGAATTAGTGGTTAGGATCCACTAGGGTCTATACTATTTGAATACTTAATAATTCAAAGGATTTGATAGTTAAAGTAAATGATTATTAACAATGACCTCTAAGCTAGATTTAATCTTAATAAAAATAAGAAAAAGGAAAGGTGAAGAAGAAAGAAACATGATTGCAAGTTTTCATATTAAATATTATGACAAAATTCCAATTACTTTGAGCACATTTGAACCAATTTATGTTATAAAATAGCAAATGCTTAAATTATATCACAAATTAGGCAAAATTCAAAGGAAAAATATGAATCATAAGTAAGAATCAAATTTACTTTAAAAGTTTCCTATTATGATCTAAATAACCTAAGTACATCCAAATAAAGATCAAATAAAATGAAGTATATTTGAGATCTTTATAGTCAATTTAGCATTTAGCACAAATTAACAACCCTATAACAAAGAATGTAACTCAAACAATAATAATCATTAAAATTCAAGATAAGTCCTTGTAATTGAGAGATAGCATAGATATTTAATGAAAACTATCTAGACAATCATTTTAGAATTCCTTAGTTGTATTAAATGCTCCTGGTATCAATTGCTCAAAAACTATATCCTTACAAATGTTAACCATCTGCCTATTTTTAGGAAACATAAGTAGTTAACCAGTTAAATTTCAAAAATATCTAGATGTGGATAAGGATAGATGTCTTTGATACAAAGCTACAATACAAAAAAAAAATGCCAACTTGACAAAAAAGATTATATGCTAAGAGACTAGTATATACTTTACAAAAAGAATATTCTTTTAATAATTTAATTGGTGGGTCCTTCGAATTAGCCTATCTAAGTAAGTCTTTCACCTTGGTGTATTGCTCCTTGATCAACTCAAAATACATAGCATGCTTCATTAGACAATACTCCTTTTTATCTTCTAACTTGTCAAATTCACTATCTACCCAAGATATAAGTTCTTTGACACATTATGTTCTAGAATTTGCTTCCCTACAAAAGTAATGGTATCAAGGGTCTTCTAGTTATTCTTAGCTAAATTAGCTTTGCTATCTTTGATGCCTTTGATGTGGGTATCAACCCTTTAATTAAATTCTTCATCATCAATTAGGCCTAAAGTAGTGGTTTGAGAAGGGTTATTTAATAGATTCTATAGAAGTTTCTCAATCTAGTTTACCAAGTCTGTGTCTCTCTTGATAAAGTCCTTAACATCACTACTCTAGGTGATCAAATATTCTTGTTTATCTACCAAAACTATAATGAGGATGTCTAGATGTCTGAGTTTAATAATCCTGAAGTTCAAGGCCTGCTTTATCTTATGCACCTTGATGAGCTCCTCCATTTGAGCTTGAGAATTCTACCAATGGGTGATTAAGTCTTGTGCCATCTCAACTTGATGGTATAAATCATTTAATCTAGACTTAATTATTTTCAAATTTGTGAATGCATCCATCAAGTTAGGAATTGTTAAGAAAACATGTGCTTCTAAATCTTGCTTTTCTATTTCTAAGTTGAGGATCCTTTGTTTTAATCTTTGAACTCCATCTAAGGTGATTATTGATTGGGCTAGTACCACACTAGCTATATCCTCTTAAAAAATAGGATGTTCTTCTACTTCATACCCTAAAATAGGATTTAAGCCTATAAATGGCTCCACCTTCTGAAAGGTGAACTCCTTAGTACCAACATTAATTTTTTTGTTCACTACTCTTTCAAAAGTTGATGTCTCTAGATTAAATTGGACTTGAGGATTGAACTCATTCACCTGTGGTTATTTAGGAATCTCTACATTTGAACTAAGGTTCTTGGGGTACCAACCCATTGGATTTCCTTATTGTGAAGAATTTGGATGCTTCTCTTTGCTTGCTTATTTAGCATATCTTTAATCCATGGCTTAACATTATCCTAAACACCTATGCCCACTTGAGTTAGAGCTAGTGAAGGAGAAAGAGATGGGATTTTCTAAAACTTCCCATAAACAAACCAATCAAGAAAAATTGGTCCATAAATAGGATTCTCATCATTTAAGAGGTTTATTTCACTAGTAGGGTGAGTGAAATTTAACTTAGGATTCTTTCTTAGAGCTAGAGGAACTAAGGCTAATTCTACCTATCTCTTTCCACTACCTAATGGAACTAATTCCTTTCCTACTTCCTTAGATTGGCCTTCCTCCTTATCTAAACCATAAGTAGTCATGATTTTAACAAGGGCACTCTCCACTATTTCTCTAATTTCCAAAGCAATTAAGCTAATACCTTATATTAGGGAAGAAGGCCTTGGTAGGGATGTCTGAATTTGGAGGCTTTCAACATGCCTTTGCTCAATCTTGGAATCTTCACTTATAGCTTTACCTTTTCCTTTTGCATCCTCAAGTTGCTCAATCTGAGATGACTTTTTTAGTTCTCCTTGCTAAAGCTCAAAATATTATCCCTCAAAAGGTCTTTCTTGATGTGTAGTCCCAGATTGTCCTAGCAACAAGTGATACTGTAAAGGATGTCACTACCATATTTCTCTTAAAGTATTATTATCCTTAACCAACCAATAGTCTAAGGTTATGTTTTAGTTTTTAACCTTAGATAGGACTTCTTCAAAGTTATTTTCCCTTGTGTAAATACCATCTCCCACACCTATTCTTTGGGACCTTTCTATCCCAAATATGGTTAGCAACACTATTATTGGGGTCCCACATCTTAAGAGCATCTAATTGGAAATCAAAATAGTTCCTATTTACTACCATGATCTTCATCTATTTCCTATCATGGATTAAAATTCTACCAATGTCCAGTGGGAAGGGGTGAACTTGATCATTTTTATTCTTCTTGTAGTGCCAATCTATGCCCTAGATGATTTGATAATCAATTTCTTACTCTACAAGATTATTGGGAACACATATGGGTAGTTTTTATGGTTGGACCATGATTCCTTCTATCCTTATTACAATGTAATCTAGATAGAACCACACATCCCCCATGGTCTCCACTTGTTTTTTGATTAGAGGATGAAGTCTAGGCATAGGAATACCAGTGATTATCTCAAAAATGACGAGGAAGACACCATCACATATGAATTGCATATGAACCCTATATTTGAAAACATTTAGTTTAGATTAATGATGGGAAATGGTAATCCTACCATTAGGGGACCAATTTTGGATGCTTGGGAAATCAATAAAAGATAGGAGTGAGTCTAAGAGGTAAGACATCATAAGTAAATGTATATAGGTCTTTCTCTTGATGGATATAAATGGTTTGGCCAAGAAAAAACTTATTAAGTCCCCAGTGGGAGGGGTTAGGCTTCGTTCCAACATGTAATGGACATAAGACACCTAGGCCTTAATCACATAAGCTATAGTAGAGGCAACAAAGGCTCTATTCAATAAGGTCATAGTTACCCTAACACCCTCTCTAAATTGGGTAATAGGAATCTCACCATTAGGGGTCTTGAAAACATGGGAACCTTGGACTAACCAAGGTGAAAGAACTCAATCCAAGTTTTGGGAATTTATCCATTCTCTCAAAGATGGAAGATCAAAATGAGGTAAAGGGAGATTATAATAAGTCTCAAAGGCCATGGGAGATATGCATACAACTTTATTGACATTTCATTCATGAATTATCCATTCTCCATCTACTATATAATCAATGAAAATAGGAACAAGAAAATTGATGTAATGCATTACCTTTGGCTTAATAGTTGCATGATGAAGGACTACCATTATACTTGATACTAAATCCTATTAGTAAATTGAAGCATTCCTCTTTTCTTCCTAAGAAAATTGTTGTAACTCTTTGACAAAGAAGAATAATTCAGACCAGTTCTTATTTCCATGTACATTCAATATTGTTGATCTAAATTTGTGTCTCTAAAGACCCTTCCTTCAACATCTAAAGTTAGATAAAGCTCTACTTCAATTTTCATCTATTTCCTACCCATTTCCATTGATAACACTATATTGTAATTACAAAGCTATAAAAATTTATTACTAAGGCACTTGCTCTGAATTCAGTTCATAATTATCTCAAGTGTCACATAATAAATTTGAATTGACTCTAGCCTTCTTTATGAAGGGTTTAGGGTTTTTTACTTTAATGACCAAAACATCCAACCTTAATCTCATGCATGCCTTAGATATGATGGAACCTTACTTATAATATCTCTTATTTTTTGAATCATGAGATATTTTTCATTTAGATCCTCCATACTTACATGGAGCTTATGTGACAGGTTTTCATGCCTTTCATGGCTATTTTTCATAAATTCCATTTGAAGAGTGATCATTGGGTTTTAAAAGTCCCTTTTATTTTGCTTTTAAAATCCAAATCTAGGTCCTTAAATTTCATTAGTTCTTGATCTTTGAGCTTATTGATCATGCCATGTGTCAAGATTTTGAAGCCTTTGAAAAGTATTCAATTTTATTGTATCACTAGATCAAATCCAGTAAACAAGAAATCACCATTGGATCCTTTAGGAGATCTTGAGGCATCCGTGTTGATGGGCACCATTAGATCAAATCTAGTGAGTAAGTGATCACCATTGGATCCTACAATATGCTTTCCCTTTTAATTAGTAAAAATGACTTAGGCCAATATTTATATATCTCAATCTTTCCTTTGTAATAAAACTAAGAATTTCTTAAAAGGATTTAGAAATTCCCCCTTTGATTAGGCTTAAAAATTATCTAAGTTAAATTTTACAGGTTCGGTCCCATCAAATACATCTTCACAGACATCAAATGATGGGGGAAAACATGTCAATTTTAAGACAATACAATCTTTCTATTTCAATTTAAATTTGATGGGTTCAGTCTTGTCAAATACATCCTCATAGACATCAATTGATGGGAGCGAACCTGTCAAATTTAAAATAATGAAATTTATTGACCCAATAACTGAATGCCATGTGTACAACCATTGGGAGATCTCAAAGATTTGGGGATTGTCTAAGTTAAATTTTATGGGTTTAGTCCCATCAAATATGTCCTCGTAGATGTTAAATGATGGGGGCAAACCTGTCAATTTTAAGATAATAAAATATTTCTATCTCAATTTAAATTTGATAGGTTCGGTCCCATCAAATATGTCCTCATAGATGTCAAATGATTGGATTGAACCTATCAAATTTGAAATAATGAAATTTATTGACCCAATAATGAAATACCATGTGTAAAACCATTAAGAGATATTGAGGCCTCTGAGTTGATTTTCACCATTGGATTGAGAACCTCTGAGGCAATGTGAACCATTAGTTTAAGTCCTAAGTGGTTAACAACTATTAACATCCTTTTGGGTGTCAAATTTAATTCACACCATTGGATTGAAACCTCCAATCAAGATATCACCATTGGATCCTTATTGCGACCCGAGTCATTAACTGTATGCCTTTTTAAAAGACTTTAATTTTGATGCACCATTGGATCAAATCTAGTGAACAAGCGTAAAGCATTAGATCTTCAAAAGTGCATGAACTTTAAGTTAAAACCTGATCATGCATAAAATTTCTCGCTAGATTTTCCCATGAATGTTTAAATTCAAACCACTAAGGATTATTATTTGGGAACTTTGACCTCATACATGAAACCTACAATTAATAACCTTTAATATGATTTTTTAGTAACATTAAAAACATGATCAAATAATCTTTCATACTTATTTTAGGATATAGAAGTTATAGAAACAATCACAGGGGTCCCCTTTCCAAAAAAGAAAGATGGGAGGGGGTGTTGGTCTCAACAAATGATGACTAATAGGGGAAACATAGAAATATATTGCAACATAAGACTCTAGTTTAAACTTCTACATGAGCTCTATATCCCATTCAAACATATGCTCTTTCTTGAATTAACCTTAAATTGAAACAAGTTCCTTATGTATAAAATATAAACTTAGGTATTAGAATACAAACATGTAGTGTGTGCTTTGATTTTAATTAATATTTATCAGAAACTTAAAGAAACAACATCTGGGTTCATGTCCTTATGGTCCACAACATTTGATTTTGATCATTTTAAGATATTCTTTGAGAATAAAAACTCTTAGTTCAAGGAAGGCTTGGGCATTGATTTGTTGCGAGCCAGGTGTTCATAGTCCCAACATAGATACCTTCGATTCCACTCAAGGTCTTACTCCACTGCCAGCCAGGCATCCATTGCCCCAGTGGAGATTACCTAAATCATCTTTGCTTTGGAAGCTTTTGATTTTATAATAAGATTTTTTTTTAATTTGTTTGCTTCTAACAAAAGTTGGGAACTAGATTGGCTAGGTTTAGGGATTTGATCAAATGTTATGGCCTTAGGATAATTTCCCTTAATTGAAACTTGAGTTCATGACAAGGATATGTTTTAAGTGTAAGCATGAGTATGAGTTAACAAACTAAATTCACATCATATACATATTATTATTCTTAAAACTAAGTTTTAATTTAGAAAAAGATTTAAATCTTTATAAGACAATAAATTTCTATACTAATTTATACCAATACCCTCGGTTGCTTCATACTACTTTATTCCCAACCATGATCACCTTTTGTATAATTTACCCACACTCTCTTAAGAAATTCCCAACCAAAAAAACAATACCATGAGACCTTACCACAACCAAAGAAGACCACCAAGCAAGAATAAAAAATAAATCACAAACAAAACAAATATACACAAGCCTAGAAAGGAAGAAAAAACAAAGCAAGAAAGGGAACTAACTAGCCTACCTATTCTAATTTTAACAATCTTACACATTTATTCCATAAATATCTTTGGTGGGGTAGAAACAAAGTAATGTTTGAGATACTATCCATTAGTAGGCAATGTGAACTCTAATCCTTAGATATCTTTCAACCTAAAAGTATTGTTGCACAAGATTTTTATAAATTGGTGAGGACCAATCCATAACGGAATGAATTTACCATGTTTACCTTTGGGTTATAATGCCTTGTCCCAAAGAAGGACCAGATCTCCCTATCTAAATACCTTCACTTTAGATCTCTTATCAAACCATATTTTCATGATTGATTGGTGTCTACTGAAGTCTATAAATGCCTTTTCTTTGGCATCTTCCATTTGAATAATGTCTAACAGCCGAGAATTAGAAATTTCTTGACTGTTTTCCATGTATTTTTGAATGAATGTGAACATAAGAAATTTCAAAGTGATGGGAAAAATAGGATCTTGACCATATACCAACAAAAATGGTGAATCCTTTAAAGCTTGTTTGATCCTAATTTGATTTACTGATAATACAAATTTAAGAAGTTTATGCCATGTTCTAGGTCTGTCTTTAGTAGATTTTTTGATAACTTTCGTCAGATTTTTGTTTGTGGATTTAGAAACACCATTTCCTTGAGGATATTTATTAGAATAAAAATTACATGTAATGCCTTAGTCATAATCCCATTCCATCATTTCAATATAAATGAATGCAGATCTATTATCATAAATGAAAGAAACTTAGTTTCCAGACATAGTACAAATATTTTCTTCTAGGAAATTGATCACTTCCTCTATTCTAAATTACTTAGTGGCTACTACCTCAGTCCACCTAGTACAATAATCCATAGTAGTCAAGACATAATTATGACCTTTAGAATAATTGGGGTTTATTGCTCCAACAAAGTCTAATCCCCATTATGTAAAATATTTATCTACCATCACAAGTTGTAAAGGCATGGATTCCTTTGGTTCCTTTGTGCTAAAGATTTAGCATGAATGGCACTCCCTCGCGTACTTATAAGCATATTTTAAAAGTGTGGGCCAATAGTATCCAGCCCTAAGAATATTATGAGATATGGTTCTTCCTGAAGAGTGTCCACTTCTTAATTTCTCATGAAAGGTAGTCATAATCCAAGTTGCTTCTTCCTTGGACATACATCTCAAATAAATTTCCTCAAATTTTCTCCTATACAAAACTCCATTCTTAATGAGGTAATGATCTAATGTGAGCCTCAAGTCTCTCTTTTATTCTTTCATAAATCCTAGGGGACAAACACCATTAACAAGTAAATGGATAATAGAGTCATACCACTCATTAGGTTGAATGTTTTGTTGATCTACTTGCATGATATGAAATTTTGGGTCAATACTAGCGATCATCTAAACTAGACATTGACATTTCACTAATTTGGCTATTTTCATCTCTATATCATATTCTTTTAGAATTGCCATCCATTTTCCTCTTCTTTCTCCAAGCTAATTCTGACTCAACATAAGTTTTGTAGCTGGATTAAGTAATATAGCATGTACTTTATTTCTAAGGAGGTAATGTCTAAATTTTTTATAACCTTAACCAATGCATAAGATTGCTTATCAATCATAAAATAATTCACTTCTGCATTCTTAAATTTGGTGCTCATGAAAGTTAAAGATGATCATTCCCATCAAATTTTTGAGTTAACACTACAACCATAGTATGCTTAGAAGCAAATAAATATAGATAGAAAACATTTAAAAAATTAGTAATTATGATGACTAGAGCTTCATTAATTACCTTCTTAATGTTAGTGAAGGCCTTCTTGGATTCTTGATTCCAAGAAATTATAGAATCTTTATTAAGCATGTCATTCAAAGGTTTAACAATATCAACAAAGCCTAAAATAAACTTCCTCACAAAATTAATCTTACCAAAGAATGACTTAAGTTTTTTTGGGTTGTTGGGTAACCCAAATTTTAAAATAACCTCTACTTTATCAAGATCGATAGAGATTCCATCTTTGGTAATGACATGTCCCAACAATTTTCATTCAGTGACACATAATATACTTTTCTTGGGGTTAAGAGATACACCATACCTCCTACATCTATCAAATACTTGCCTCAAATGTATGAATTGCTTTTCTCTATTTTTATAAAATATTATAAGATCATCCATGTATATGATGATACACTTGCCCACTAAACCTTGGAAATCATGGTCCATGGCCCTTTGAAAAGTTACCCGTACATTAATTAATCTAAAAGGCATTCTCTTATAAGCATATATTCCCCATTTAGTACTAAAAGTTGTTTTCATCCTATCTTCTGAAGCAACAAGTACCTGGTTATATCTAAAAAATCCATTGAAAAAAGACATCATGGAAGATCCTAAAATAGTATGGATAACTTGGTCTAGAGAAGGTAAGGGATAATTATCCTGTTCAAATGCTTTATTTAGATTTCTAAAATTTATGCACAACCTTATTTCTCCATTCTTTTTTTTTATTGGGACTAGGTTTGCCACCAAAGTGGAATGTCTAATAGGAAACACTATCCTTGCATCCAACATCTTCTTGACTTCTTTAAAAATCATGGGTTCTAAAATAGGGTTGACTAGCCTTTGCTTCTATCTAGAAGGTTTGCAACCTTCTTGAAGAGGTATGGTATGAGTAATGACCCTTAGGTCAAATATTATCAAATCTTCATAAGACCAAGCAATTACATCCTTGTATTTTGTAATCAACTCTCTAGCTTTTCTATTTTCCATTTTAGTGCAATCCTTCCCTATATTCACCATTTAGGGATGATCATATGAGCCAAGATTCACTGCATGATAACCCTTACCATTTACCTTGGGTTTCTTAGGTACTTCATAAATTTTTTCAAAATCAAATAGTCTTTCTAATGAAATCATCACTTTAGGTATCTTATTATCACTTAATTGGATGATTTTACCATTACGTTACTCCTCATGAGAAGTTTCATCAATATCATAATAATGTGAGTTTTAAAATCCCCAGAATTAGTTAATAAATCTATGATTTGTTGATCATCATTGAAAACTTGGAAATGATTTATATTGTTAAGAACTAAAGGACAAGGTATTAGCTCAATATTGATACTTTGAGAATCATGATTAGGCATGAGGTTAGCTGTAGTAGAGGCAAGCTCATCAATAGTTTTGTTTCCTTCTCTTAGAATAGCTAAGATATTGAAGGCATCAAAAGATTTGATCAAATCCCACACCCTAAACTTATATCTCTTCAAGTAAGATAATTTATACTGATACTTACTTCTCACTTGGTTAACCACAATTTTAGAGTCTCCATAGACAAGGATTTATTTAAATTTGTGTTTAATGGTAAAATTCAATCCAAGTATGAGAGCCTCATACTTAGATAAATTATTGGTGTAAGGAAATTATATCTTATAAGCTACATGGTATTACTTTTTTCAATGATTCATCAATAAAATACTAGCTTATGATCCTGATTTGCACTTGGCACCATCAATGTATAACTTCCACAAACCACACATTTGAGAAGAATTCTTAAAAACTGGTTCTTGGGTAATTTCCAAAGTGAAAACTCCCAAATCAAAATCTAAGAAATTTACCCTTTCATTAATATCATTATATTCTGTTATCATGTGTTTCATTCAAGCTTCCCTTTCTACACTTATTTGATTTGGCACACCTTTCCAAAGAAGACATAAGTGAGAATAATTAGTAGACATATAGCCATTTAAATCCTTAGTCCTTTCTCTCCTCAAAAGTAATCCATAAGCACTAGGCATTTCTACCACTTGGATATCAATGAATTGTTGAACCCTTGGTTCACTATCCATTTGTATATGCACATTCATTAACTCTTCTACAACCTTAACTCTATATTTATCCAATTGAGTGACTACCCTATCATATTTGATTAGAGTTAACCCAAGTTTTTCACATATCCCAATAGGCATAATGTTGGTTGAGTCTCCTGAATCTAAAAGAGAATTATGAATATTTTTTCCAAATATCCTAACTGTAAGTAAAAAGGTGGAGACTCTACTTTGATCACTTGTGTAATTACATTTGTACTTTCATTCTTAGGGTGTTTCCTAATTTTCTTTGACAAAGATTCCAAGAGTAAGTCTCTTTATTCTATGATTTGAATTAGCTCCTATAGAGTGATATTAGCTTTAATCTTTTTCATATCTTACACAATGTTATAGCCAGCTTTGCTTGGAGGATCTAAAGTTAACATTAAATCAAAAGAACTACCTCTGAGAGGTTTATGATTATTATTTGATATAGTGTCTAGAGGGGTCCCATAATTATTAGGAGGGGTAGAGGTAGTCAATTTTTATTTTTCTTCCCTATTTCTTATAGGATATGTATTTAAAAGTTACTAGAATTCTTGAATTTCCTTAGGAATATTCTCAAGCTCATTATCCTCTTGAAAACGGAAATTAAAAATTTCCACCATATGCACTTGGTTAGATGGTTTATATTCAAAAGAATTTTTAGAAACCTCTTTGTTTGGAACCACTTCAAATGTGTCAATTTCTTCTTGAAAAGCTTCAAAGGCTTTACAAAACTCAATAAAATCAATCTCACCATGTTTAGAAGTAGCATGCGCCCTATAATAATTTGGTAAGGCAATATCAATGAGGTTTATATCCATATTATTTTTGCTAGGGAAAGACTCATTAGCTTTGTTATTGTATAAACTGTCATTCTAAAACCTATTCCCAGGTCTATTGAACTTTTGGAAAGTGAAGTTCCTTCTAGAATTATCATTAGCATTACCAACTTGTTTTTGCAATTGTAGAAAATTAATGCAAACCTTCTATACCATTTTCAATATAGATTCATCCTCATTTTTTTTAACCTTAGCATTTTGAATCTATTTATTATTAATGTCATTGATAGGCACTAAATCCTTCTAATCATTTTCATGAAATTCATTGGTAACTTGATGGCCCAAGAAGCCTAAATTCTGATTAGTAGTAACATGAATAGTAGGCAATACATTCAAAGTAGGAAAGTAGTTTAATGCTAGAGTATTTTTGTTATTACTTGAGAAAAGTTTTAATGCAAACATTTGATGATTAACATTTGGGATATAATAATCCATCTATCCTTGGGGTTACATTTGGTCACTAATAACCATTACTTCAGAATAGGCTGGAGCCAATGTGATGATAAGTGGAATATCTCTCTTTAAAAAGGTAGAAGTCATGACATCAACAATATCTATATAAACCTCCAAAGCTAAAGATTCATTCGGTTTATATGGATCCATGGTACAATGAAACATATTTTGGAACCTAGGATTAAATGACCTAATAGGTTCACTTATATCTCTCCTAATACTTGTGAATTGATGATAAATGACACAAGGACTTATGATCTTTCCAAATTGATCAATGAAAATAGTGTCAAAATTATTCCATGAGACAATACAATTTTTAGGTAAATTAAAGAACCATTCATATGCATCATCTTTAACATTCAACAATATTAATGTAGCTTTGAAAGATTTAAAATGTTCCTCAACAGTCATAATACTAGTTAGACTAAATATTGGCAAATATTTTTCTAGATTACATGGTAAATCATCAACCACACTTGGTATATTGATAAGGGAAATTCAAAGCCATGTCATGTTTGGATGAAGATAAATAATATGAAACCCTTACAAAGGTGATGATGGTAGAGATTTAAAATACCTAATCTTACATCTGTCTTTCTTAGTCCTTTTATGACTTTCTAGTTTGAGCAAGGGTTCTCTAGTCTTTGAATGTGATCTGGTCCTAATCTTTGGTAATTCCAGCTTGAAGACTAAGGATCCTATTTTAAAACATGATATAACACAATTAATTTCCAAATAATGATAAATAATATGCACACTAAACTTAATTTATAAAAAAAATGTTCATAAGAGGATAAAGGACATCAATATTTAACTAAATAAGTTCAAAAATGTACTAAATTATGCAAAGATGACCAATCTTTCCAACTTATAACTCAAATAAAGTTCTTATTGTCAAACAATTGTCAATTTTGAGCAAACTAATCCATCCTAACTCCAAAAACTAATAAATTTTTAATAACAAAATCCATATTTCTGCAAAGGTCACCATTATTTACACAATTTATGTTAAAAGAAACATAATCATGTAAAACCTTGATAATTCCAACCAAATACACTCAAAACATATTAAGGATCTCTAAAGATTCCCTCCTTGTAGTGCCAATAGAGCTTCTCCTATTGATACTTCTAATTGTACCATAGGTGCTCTTAGTATTGAAGAACACTTCTAATTTTAGGATTTTGAGAATCCATGGCATGAGTTGTAGTTTGTGACAATTTAGTGATTGTCTATGGTGGAATAGAAGCAAAGTATGAAAACTGTCCAAAATATTTATTTGGTTTAGTGGCTGGGAGCCACTAGGGTCTATACTATTTGAATACTTAATAATTTTAAGGATCCAGTAGTTAAACTAAATGATTATTAACAATGACCTATAAGCTAGAGTGAATCTTGATAAAAATAAGAAAAAGGAAGGGTAAGGAAGAAAGAAACATGATTACAGGTTTTCATCTCAAATATTATGACAAAGTTCCAATTACTTTGAGCACATTTGAACCAATTTATGTTATAAAACAACATAAACTCAAATTATATCACAAATATATAAAAATTCAAAGGAAAAATATGAATCATAAGTAAGAACCAAATTTACTTTAAAATTTTATATTATGATCTGAATAATCTAAGTATATCCAAATACAGAGTAAATAAAATGAAGTATATTTGAGATCTTTACAGTCAATTTAGAATTTAGAATAAATTAACAGCCCTATGACAAAGATTGTAACTCAAATAATAAGAATCATTTGAATTCAAGATAACTCCCTATAATTGAGAGATAGCATAGACTTTTAATGAAAACTATCTAGACAATCTTTTCAAAATTTCTTAGTTGTATTAAATGCTCCTAGTATAAATTGCTAAAAAACTCTCTCCTTACAAATGGTAACCATCTACCTATTTATAGGAAACATAGGCAATTAACTAGTTAACTTTCAAAAATATCTAGATGTGGAAAAAGACAACTATCTTCGATACTAAGCTACAATGCAAAAAAAAAAACATGCCAACATAACAAGAAAGAGTATATGCTAACAGACTAGCATATACTTTACAAAAAGAATATTCTTTTAGGAATTTCATTGGTGGGTCATTCCTATTATGCCTATTTGAGGAGGTCTTTCACCTTGGTGTATTTCTCCTTATCATCTTAAAATCCATTGCAGGCTTAATTAGACAATCCTCTTCTTTATCTGTTAACTTGTCACATTCACTATCTACCTAAGATACAATTTCCTTGACACATTGTGCTTTTATAATTTACTTTCCTAAAAAATTAATGGTATCAAGGGTATTTTTGTTGTCCTTAACTAAATGACCTTGGCTATCTTTGATGCCTTGAATGTGGGTATCAACCCTCTACTTGAATTCTTCATCATCAATCAGGCCTAAAGTAGTGGTTTGAGAAGGGTTATTTAATAGATTCCCTAAAAGTTTATTAATATAATTTACCAAGTTTGTGTCTCTCTTGATGAATTCCTTAACATCACTACTGTAAGTGATAAAATAGTCTTGTTTATCTACCCAAATTTCCATGAGGATGTGCAGATGTCTGAGTTTGATAATCCTAAATGTCAAGGCCTACTTTGTCTTATGCACCTTGATGAGATCCTCCATTTGAGCTTGAAAATTATGCCACTAGGTGATTAAGGCTTGTTCCATCTCACCTTGATGGTCCAATCATTCAATCTAAACTTAATTCTTTCCAAATTCTTGAATGCATAAATCAAGGATTTATTTAGCATTTGTAATATATTTTTAGAATTTTCAAGAAGATATGAGCTTCCAAATCTTGCTTTTATATTTTCAAGTTGAGGATCCTTTGTTTTAATTATTGAACTCTATCCAAGGCCATTATTGATTGGGCCAGTACCACACTAGCTACATTCTCTTGAAAAATAGGATGTTCCCATACTACTTGCCCTAGATTAGGAGTTAAGCTTATAAATGGCACCACCTTTTGGAAGGTGAACTCCTCAGTACCAACAATAATTTTCTTGGTCACTAATCTTTCAAGAGTTGATGTCTCTAGATTAAATTAGACTTGAGGATAAAACTCTTTCATCTATGGTTGTTTAAGAGTCTTTACATTTGAAATCTCAGAGGCTCTTGGGGTACCAACCTAACATCTTTCCTTACTGTGAAGAATCTAGATGCTTCTCTCTACTTTTTTGTTCAACATATCCTAAATCTAGGGCTTGACATTATCTTGAACACTTATGTCCACTCAAGTCAGATCCAGTGAAGGAAAAAGAGATGGGATTTTCTACAACTTCCCATAAACAAACCAATCAAGAATGGATGATCCATAAATAATATTCTCATCACTGAAGAGGTTTATTTCACTAGTAGGGTGAGTAAAAGTTAACCTAGGCTTTTTTTTGGAGATAGAGGAACTAAGGCTAATTCTGCCTATCTCTTTCCATGACCCAATGGAGCCAATTCATTGCCTACTTCCTGAGATGGGTCTTCATTATTATCCAAACCATAAGTAACCATGATGTTAAGAATGGCACTTTCCACTATTTCTGCGATTTCTAAAGAAATTAAGCTAATAAATTATATTAGAGAAGAAGGCCTTAGTGGGTATGCCTAAATTTAGAGGCTTTCAATAGGTCTTTGCTCAATCTTAGACTCTTCACTTATAGCTTTACCTTTTCCTTTTGCATCCTCAAGTTGCTCAATCTGAGATGACTATTAATTATCCCTGTTGAGGATCAAAATATTGTCCCTCAATAGGTGGTTCTTGATGTGTAGTCCCAGATGGTCCTAACAATAATTGATATTGTAAAGGATGTAATAGCCACATTTCTCCTGAAGGTTTATTATCCTTGACTAGCCTATGTTCTAAGGTTATGTTCTAATTTTTAACCCTAGATAGGATTTCTTCAAAGTTCTTTGCCCTTGTGTAAATACCATCTCCCACACTTGGTTGATGCTTGTACTCAGTCTTTGGGACCTTCATATCCAAAATATGGTTAGCCACTCTATTATTGGGGTCCCACATCTTAAGATCATCTAATTGGAAATCAAAATATTTCTTATGTACCACTATGATCTCCAGTTGTAACCAATCCTTGATTATAATTATACCAATGTCTAGTGGGAAGGGATGAAATTGAACCTTTTTATTCTTCTTGCAGTGCCAATCTATGCCTTGGATGATTTGATAAGCATTTTGTTGTTCTACAAGCTTACTGGGAACATATATGGGTAGTCTGTATGGTTAGACCATGATTCCTTCTATCCTTATTATAGTGAAATCTAGATAGAGCCACACATCCCCCATGGTATCCACTTTGTTTTTTTAAAGAATGAAGTCTAGGCATAGGAATACCATTAATTATCTCAAAAATGACTGAGAAGACACCATCACATATGAATTGCATATGATTCTCATATCTGAAAATATCTAGTTTGGAGTAATGATGGGAAATGGTAGTCTTACTTACCATTAGGGGACCAATTTCAGATGATATGGAAATTAATAAAGTCTAGGAGTGAGTCTAAGAGGTAAAACATCATAAATAAATGTTTATAGGTCTTTCTCTTGATGGCTATAAATTGTTTTCCCAAGAAGAAACTTATTAAGTCCCTAATGGGAGGGGTTAGGTTCCACTCTAACATGCAGGGGACATAAGACACCTAGACCTTAATCAAATAAGTTGTAGAAGAAGAACCAAAGGATCTATTCAATAAGGTCATAGCTACCCCAACACCCTTTTTAAATTGGTTAATAGGAATCTCACCATTAGGGGTCCTAAAAACATGAGAACCTTGGATTAACCAAGGTGAAAGAACTGAATCTAGGTTTTGGGAATTTGTCCATTCTCTCAAAGATGGAAGATCAACATGAGGTAAAGGGATATTATAATAAGTCTCAAAGGACATGGGAGCTATGCATGCAACTTTATTGACATTTCCTTCATGAATAATCCATTCTCCATCTACTCTATAGTCAATGGAAATAAGAACAAGAAGGTTGATGCAATGCATTACTGCTAGTTTAGTAGTTGCATGATGAAGGCCTACCTTTGAAATGATAATAAATCCTTGTATCTTTGTTACACTGAAGCATTCCTCTTTTCTTCCTAATAAATTGTTTGCAACTCTTTGACAAAGAAGAATAATTTAGACCAACTCCAAATTCCATGTACATTCAATGCTATTGAATCCAACTCTATGTCTCTAAAGACCCTTCCTTCACCATCTAAAGTTAGATAAAATCTCTACTTCAATATTCATCTGTTGCCTTCTTATTGTCATTAATAACACTATATTGTAATTATAAAGCTATCAATTTTTTTTACTAAGGCACCTACTCTGAATTCAGTTCACAATTATCTCAAGTGTCACATAATCAATTTGAACTAAATTTAGCATTCTTTATGGAGGGTTTAGGGTTTTTTGCTTTAATGACTAAAACATCTAACCTTGATCTCATACATGCCTTAGATATGATGGAACATTACTTACCATATCTCCTATGTTTTGAATCATGATATATATTTTATTTGGATCCTCTATACTTACAATGAGCTTATGTGGTAGGGTTCCATGCCTTTCATGGTAATTTTTCATAAATGTCGTTTGACGAGTGACCATTGGTTTTCAAAATTCCCTTTTATTTTTCTTTAAAAATCCAAATCTAGGTCCTTGCATTTCATTAGTTTTTTATCTTTGAGCTTATTGATTATGCCATGTGTTAAGATTTTGAGGCATTTAAAAAGTCTTCAATTTTGTCACACTACTAGATCAAGTCCAATGACCAAGTGATTACCATTGGATCCTTTGGGATAACTTGAGGCTTTTATTTTGATGTGCACCATTAGATCAATCTAGTGAGCAAGTGATCACCATTGGATCTTGAAAGATGCTTTCCCTTTTACTCAGTAAAAATGATAGGCCAAGATTTCTATTTCTCAATCTTGCCTTCATAAGAAAACTAAGAATTTCTTAAAAGGATTTATAAATTCACCCTTCGATTAATCTTAAAAAACTATCTAAGTTAAATTTGATGGGTTTGGTCCCATCAAATACATCCTCATAAATGTAAAATGATGGGGGTGAACCTATCAATGTAAGTCAATAAAATATTTATGTTTCAATTTAGATTTGATGGGTTCAGTCTCATCAAATACATCCTCATAGACATCAAATGATGGGAGTGAACCTATAAAATTTAAAATAATGAAATTTATTGAGCCAATAACTAAATGCCATATGTAAAACCATTAAGAGATCTCAAAGATTTGAGGATTATTTAAGTTAAATTTGATGGGTTGATTCCTATCAAATGCATCCTCATAGACATCATATGATGGGGGTGAACCTATCAATTTTAAGACAATAAAATATTTCTATCTTATTTTAAATTTGATGGGTTTGGTCTTATCAAATACATCCTCACAGACATCAAATGATGGGATTGAATCTATAAAATTTGAAATAATGAAATTTATTAACTCAATAGCTGAATACCACATGTAAAATCATCGAGAGATATTGAGGCCTTTGATTTTATGTGCACCATTGGATTGAGAACCTCTAAGGAAATGTTAACCATTAGATCAAGTCCCAAGTGGTTAACAACTATTAATGTCCTTTCAGGTGTCATATTTAATTTTCACCATTAGATTCAAACCTCTGATCAAGTGATCATCATTAGATATTTATTGGGACTTAAATCATTAATGGTATGCCTAAATAAAATACTTTGAGCTTGATGCACCATTGGATCAAATCCAATGAATAAGCGTAAAGCATTAGATCTAAAAAAGTGCATGAACTTTGAGTTAAAACCTGATCATGCGTAAAATTTCCCATTAGATTTTCCCATGAACATTTAAATTCAAATGTATAGGGTTTATTGTTTGGGAACCCTGACTTCTTTCATGGAAATTTCAATTAATAACCTTCAAGATGATTTTTTAGCAACATTGAAAACATGATCAAATAATCTTTCACATTTATTTCAAGATATAAAAGTTCTAGAAATAATCACAGGGGTCCCATTTTTAAAAAGGAAAGATGGGGGGATGTTGGTCTCAACACACCGATGCATTTAATTATGTAATGGGGGCAGTTATAGGACAAAAGGATGAAAATGACCATATGTATGCCATTTATTACATCAAAATAAATCTCACACTTACTAAAATAAATTATACCACAAAAAAAAAATCTTTGTTATGATTTATGCCATCAATAAATTTAGACACTATATTATAGGTTATAAGGTGTTCATTTACACACACCATTCAAATATAATGTATCTTATGAATAAACTTGTGGTAAGAGGAAGAATCATAAGGTTGTTATTAATTTTGTAGGAATTTGATATAACCATTATTGATAAACCAATAAAGTTTAATATGGTTGAAGACTTTTTGTCTAGGATAAACATTATAGGTGATGAGAAACAATTTGAAGATAGTTTTCTAGATGAACACCTATTTATTGTTTCAGTAGAATCACCATGGTTTTTTTATAAATCCAATTATTTGGCCATAGCGTATTTTCCTTCTCATTTCACTCATAAATAAGGAAACATTTAATCAAAGAAATCTCTTCTTTTAAGTGGATTAATGGCATGTCATTTAAGTATTAACTTGATCATGCCTTCACATGTTTGTAGTAAATAATGAAGTCTATGACATCATTATACCTTGTTATGATGAACCAAAACAAGGTCATTATTCATCAAAGAGAACCATGCATAAGATCGTAGGAGCAGGATATTACTAGCCATGCCTTTAGAGGAAAGTATAGAAGTACATCAGATAATGTGATCCATGTTAAAGGATGGGAAAACCTAAACTATCATCAAAGATGCCTCTTCATCTCTAGATAGTGTTAGAACCATTTAAAAAGTGGGAAATTGATATTTTTGGTCCGGTATATCCTCTATCCTAAGATAAATAATACCTCCTAGTATGTAAAAATTATGTTACTATTGACTATTTTGACCATAAGTCAAAATAATTCAACCCCTTATAATTGAAAACTTGTATATGGGTCTATTAGAGTCTTGTATGGTGTACCATGGTCCTAGGGATGTGAATTGATGCATTTTTAGCCTTGGTCATATTCATTTTAGTCCTTAGTGTCATTTCATGTTATTTAAGGTCATATTTTGGCATTTATGAAGCTTGTATAGTTTCCAATAGTATAAAAGTGTGTAAATATGTCATTAAATATCTTATGTGTTAGTGGAAGTCAAAAATACTATTTCATAATAGATAAAATGTAGTTTTCTATGTTAGAATTAAAAAAATTGAAAAAGGAGGAAGTTTAGGTAATTGTACAATCTATGTAGGAGTGTGGCATATATGGCAGGCTTCTAAAGTGTCTCTTAAACTCCCCTAAACTTAAATCCACACTTGGTTAGCTTTGAAACAACTAAAAATAGTATAAAACCATTCCATTCTTCAATTGTTCTACTTATCATGTAGAAATAGTCAATCAATTTTTTGATGGTATGGAAAACAAGAGAGGAATCAAGTCAAATGATATTAAGGGTTGAAATTAATCTTTGTCCACTCCAATTTCATGGAAATGTTTCTAGTATTGGTGTACCAAGATCTATGAACTATTACTAAGGAGGTCTGCCACTCATTTCTGCATACTCATCCCCATCATCTCATGGTTTCCTCTCTATTTGAGTTATCCCATATAAACCAAGTATAGTACATGGTGTTTTAGAGTGTGTATTTCTTCTCTCATGGTTTATACATTTTATTTCATGTGAGGAGGTAAGTTGATGAGAAAAATTTCTCATTTTTTAAGTTGAGAACTGCATTGAGGTTTCATACTAAGTTTCACCTATTATAGGGTCATTCTCATGAAAGTACCTTAAAAATTTGGGGAAATAATGTTTCCAATTTAATATTTCATGATTTTTAACTTCTCTTTGAAGGCTTTAGGATGTAATAGTGTTCTATGTGATGTTCAAGGTCTAACACACTCACACAGTTAGCTTCCTTCATGATTATCATATGTAGTCAAGTGATAGAGAACCTTGAATAGTCATGAAGATTAGATATAGAGGTTTTCAAAGTTTTGAGATGGTTATGAGGTCAAAAAACAAGTTTGAACCTTTCAAAAGGTGATAAATTGACTTGGATAAATAATATAACACATACTGCCTTGTATCCTATAAATTGCCACCTACAATGGATTGACTGTGACTCCAATAGAGGATGAGTAGAGTTCAAGGAGG
This sequence comes from Torreya grandis, assembly GCA_037957365.1. Classification (NCBI taxonomy): domain Eukaryota; kingdom Viridiplantae; phylum Streptophyta; class Pinopsida; order Cupressales; family Taxaceae; genus Torreya; species Torreya grandis. Next base: position 166,763 of record JARHVA010008592.1, read on the forward strand.
TCATTTTATCTTATTTGATAGCTTCATCAAGTTTAATAACATATATAATGACAACATAAATAGTGGAGTCATCATATTATAGGTAGACTTGAGATTCATTCTTATAAGATGACAAGCCTACTTTAGGGACACTTTACCTTAGCTTTTCTAAATAAGGTCATGTCTATATGTTGGATCCTCCCATAGTGAAGTGTTTTGAATTATAGATGGGCCCAATTCTTTCCATCATGTATCCTAGGCCTAGACATGGTGTCTAGACATGAAAATTATATTATGTGGTCAAGAGGAAATAATGTAAACAAGGTTCTAATGTAGGTAAACTTCCACTATAGGTATCCATTGATGTTTGAAACAAAGAGAACCTTAACAATATAAACATGTAACATGATGATAGTATGGAGTGGAGCTATGGATTCAATGAAATTAAGTGACTCTATTCAGGTAGGATTATTTATATTATCCTTAATACAAATCACAAATGGTGAAATCTAGTTTCAATAGAAAATCACCACCTACAAGGTTCATGGCCACATAATGGGAACCTAGAGTTAGTCTACAACATATAGTGTGTTGACATTGGAAATTGAGAGAATAGCCTATATAAAAGTGACATTAAATTATGATAAATAGAAATAGTGACCCAAAAATCATTATAGGGAGTTGAATCATATATTTTTGACTTAGACGAACACCTACAGGGGTCTCTTTTGTTCTTAAAATGTTACCTATAGTTGATTTTAGAATGACAATACAAGTTAAACATAATAGTTTGGGTGTTGGTTTAACTTAGGGAATAATATGGACAAGTTAAATCATGAATATGAATCCAAGGTCTTAAAATAAAATCTAATCATAATAAACACTATTCATAACACCCTACAAGAATCCTAGTTCCTTGAGAACATGCACTTATAATCACACAGTCTAATTGTAAACTAGGTCTAAGTAGTGGAGAGAGTACTTGTTGAGAAAGTTGGAAGAGTTTATGATAATGAATAAAATGAGGAACACTCTCATAAGTCATGATGACAATATCATGTGATGCTCAGACCAAATAAATAGGGTATGGAAAGGTGAACCAATCAAGTTCAACCTTGAATATAAAAAACCCTGCATAGTTAATGCTATACAATCTATCTTAAGGTTTTTTTGAGAGTTGAAGGACCTATTGGTATGATATAACTATAAAAATTGGTAAATAATGTCCTAAAAATCTATTTGAGCATATAATATAGTCATTTTAACTAGGGTAATAGGTGAAGTACCCTCTATTCTATCTCAGATAGAGGGCATACCTAGGTAGTCTATACTACATGATTAGGTTAATGGATGATGAAGGGATGTGTTTGGAAGTATTGTAATAGTGAAGAAAGGTGTGAGGGATATCCTAAACATTACAAATCATGAATGAAACCCTAAAATATTAATAAACCACTTAGATGTGGCTATAAATAACTATGAATAGTCAGGCCAATTAGTCCTAGTCTAGGCCTAAAGTATTAATGGGGTATTAATACCACTTACAGGGATAAATGAAACTTATAAGGAATTTTAGGACTTTTAAGGGGAGATATTATTTTTTTTGGAGCTTATGTTCTATATAAGAGAACATAAAAAAGTCATTTTGGCCTAAAATACATCTCAAACCTATCTAGAATGCACTCCTAAACTTGAGAGGCCATCTTTAGATACTCACACCAGTATAAAGATGCAAGGAGTTAGTATATGTTGAATAGATTCCATAACATTATTTTAGTGTAATTGATCTAAGGTTTTAATGTTAGGATTTTATGAACAATCCTTAAGAGTCTGAAACACTATAAACCCTCCAAAACCCTTATCTAAAACTTGATTCAAAATAAGTGAGTAAAAATGCATCTAGGAGAGATAGTATGACTTGTAAATGGTTTTGGGATTGAATAATACTCTCTCAATATCCATCCCATCTAGTTTTTTTTGTACCCTACTTGCATGGAAAAAGTATAGAATAGGCTTTCTTGACAAATTTTGATGGTTTTATAAGTGAAGGGGAATTTTGAAATCAAAATGTCATTTGAGGAGTTCAATTAGGACATTTAATAAAACCATTAATTGATTTATTAAATAACATAAACATCTCTGCTAAGTCATGCACTTTAGGCAGTCTTTGGTAAATAGTGAACATGAAGAGTGACTGTCAAGTGAAGAGATGGTAAGTCCAATTGGGGGAATTTTAAGGTATAAATCTTGGAATGGAAGGTAAAGGAACCCTTGAAATGTGTCATAAAATCCATTTCATGTATTTGGATTTATAAACTAAAGAGCATTTGGGTGACAAATGTAAGGATAGACCTAGAAGGCTAGTGATGATGATTGCAACTAGTGAGAACACGTGTCCATAAGAAGACCAACATTTAGGGACACATCTGATGCATGTTTAATATTTTTTATAACCCATACTTAATAACTCACATGTCATATCTCCTTATTTTTCTTTGGAGTGTTCAAGAGAGGTCTAATGATGAAGGCAATTTGAAGGGTTCTACACTAGAATTGAGGATTTTTCATGCTCCACATGGACATTTTTCCAAAGAGACCTTTCATGGTATATTTCATACTCATTTTTCCTAAACCATAACTTATTTTTATTCCTTGACGTGTTTCATTGTGAATTTTCAGCTTAATTCTTCTCTCTCTTCTCACATATTCTATAAATGCAAGCCATTTTGGTTATTGTATTCTAATTCCACACCTAGTATGATGAAGCCTTGATAGTTTGATGTTGTAATTTTAATTTAAATAATAGGTGAAATATATTTTTGAGTTAATAATCATATTTTCTAAGAATTTTAAGTGATGTATGGTTAATTCTAATCATAAACATCCATACTTGTCTTTTCTTTGTCCTTTCATGTTGGTGCAAGAAGTTCTCACTCTAATAGGTCATATGGAGTGTAGCTAGTGTGTTTGAATTCCTTCAAGTGTAAAAGTATATTTATCATTTTAAATTTATGTATGATACACTTACCTTGAGTAGTTTTATAAATATCACCTCTATATTTGAAATACTAATGTTATAGTATTCTAGATCTTGGAAGCTAGTCTTGTAGGTCATGTCTCTTAGTGAAAGAGTGTGATGATATTGTGGAGATATTTATGGTGTATCACCCCTTTAGAATATATTTTTTTGATGTATAATACTACCTCTTTTCATCCAAGAAATCAATTATTATAGGTGATAAGCACTTAAGGATCAATCTAGGGAGATAACCTTTAACCTAGAGGTCTACCTCTACTATAGGAAACCCACAAGCCTAGAGGTATTAAAATGTTTCCAAAATATTAGAGTAGGATTGATAAACCACCTATAGGGTGAAATATTTTGTGACAACAATTATGGCATGCCCTGTGGGACCATTATCCTAAAGACAACTTGTCAAGGTGAATGTTGATCTTGACAACATCACAACTGCATATGGTGTTCTACTCAGCATTTAGAGACTCCATTTAAGGTAAAATATAGTTTTATACCATTTTTTTCATATATTTATGCTCATAATTCATGGTCCTTACTAGGTCATCTTATAATAAAGTTTTCAATCCCATCAATCCACCTCTTTAACCTGAACTTCATCTTAAAGTTTAACACCCTTAGCCTATTCTGCCCTTTAAAGAGAGAGGAATTTACTAGATAAGAATATCAAGAGAGTGAAGAATAAATTGAGTAGATCATGTTTATGAAGTATGCCTTCCCATCCTTTAACACTAAAAATCCAATCCATCTTGATGCATATGATGACATTCCCCCTAATGCTACAAAGAGCGTTCCTACATTTAATGATGAAGGTCATGTCATTCTTAGTGAACACATTAGGGATATATAAAATTTATGTATTTTTCACAATGTCATTGAGAAAAATATTTAAATTAGACTCATTTAAATGTACCTTAGAGGTAAAACACTTGATTGGTACAAGACTTTACTCAGTGGATGTATCACAACTTGGGATGGCTTTAGATAGCTACTAACATCAAGATTTGAAAATAAGAGTTATCAAACATCACTCATACATTAGATAAATGTGATTCAAATATCCCCCAAGGAGATAATACATGAATTTATTAAGATATTATAAAAAACTTGGCATAGGTTGCCTCGTCCCATGAGACCACCTACAAGTTTTGTTTTTCCCACATATTTGAGGGCTATTGGTACTGACATAGAAATAATTCTACAATCCATGGGTGGATACACCTTACATGAAGTATATGACCTTGCCATTAGAGCTGATAATGGCCTCATACATGTTGGGAAGTTTCCTCCAAAGGTGTGCATGCCTCTTTTTCCAAATACTTATACTACTACTCCAATTGTTACCCAAGTTCTTAATGCAAATGACAAGTCAAGGAATACTCCTAAAAAGGTAGATGATGCCATTAATTGGGAAGACAGGTATAAATTATTTGAGGCTAAACTTAGGAAATCCAATCTATAACAAGGTGTGATCTGAGCAAAATTTTAGGAGATAATTCGGGTGACGGTTCTACCCCAATTGGTGGTAGAACTTTTGGGAATCATAACTTTTAAAGCATAGCTCCATTTGACTCCCCGTTTGAACCATTGGAAACATAAGAATGAGGGGAATGGATTGAGATGGCATGGATATTTTTTTAGTGGGTTTTGACCCCTAAAAACCAAATAGAATTTCCTGAAATTTTAATTTTAATAGTGTAATCTAAAAATAGTAAGTTTCTAAAAATAGTAATTCCTTGAATTCTATATTGTTGTAAATCATGGAAATCAAACCACTTAATCTCCCTCAAGATTGGTGACCTTACACATCCTCCTCCTACCTTCAAAATGTGTATAAATGAATATGTAACTTGAAATGGAAATTATACATCTCTTCTTAAAGATAGGCATATATTTGGATCTATAAATTTGATCAATAAAACATCTCTTCTCAGAGATAGCATAATTACAATTATGTTGTTCTTATTTCTTAAATTATCTTTCAACCAAAGCTTCTAGGTTTTGGATCAAAGTGTGAATCAAAAACCCCATCCCTATCCTTAGTAATATGGTTAATAATATGGGTAAGGGAAAGGTCAAGGGTATCCTAACTTCAATATGCCTGCCAATGCATACAATCCTACTACCACCTCCAACACAAGGGAAATGGTACTGGTGCATAACAATCTGATCTAATGAGAATAATTCCAAGAAGGTCAATTCATGGATGATAATGAATATGGAGAGAAGTATTTAGTTTCTTAAGGAGGATTCACTCCTCAACTATTAGTAGAAGATGAAGTTTTAATGCAAGCTAATGAAGGTTAGCAACCCCAAGGAGTTTCACTAATTTCTTTGTTGAAAACACCTATATCCTTAATCAAGGTAATTATATTATGGAAAATACTATAGCTAAGAATAAGGTTATAGGAGATGATAATGTTGTGATTATAAGTTCAACTAGTTGTTCTTCAAGGTAGCAATACATGATTTCAAGCATGGTAGTCCCTAACACTCCTCACCTTCTTCAAATCAAAATGTTGGAAGGCCTGATCAAAGTGATCCAATACCCCAAGATCCAACCACTTATTTACCTCCATGCACTTAATAAAAGGTAAATACTCCATATCTAAACATTGTGGATTATTTAAAGAATGCTAAGGCATATATCTCTCTTTTGGATGTCCTTCACATGTCTAGCTAAAAATAACTCTTGAAAAAATATCTATCCATTATTCATGTTAGCCCTTGATTTAACTATTTTGGGAATATTAGAGTTTTATTACAAATTTAGTTAAGGGTCTAGAATAATAAATTAGTAAATAATATTTCAATAATTATAGTAATATTTTGTATATTTTATTATAGCTTTTAAACCTTTCTAAAAATAGCATTAAATAAAGAGAAATATAAATTAGCTTAAAGATAGTCTGGAATGGCAAAGATAGAGATTGGAACTAGCTATGCAAGACTAGGATAGTGTCAAAATCTATATTTCATTCAATGAAAGGATAGGAGTGCCCAAAATAGGACACTTTGAGGTTTAGTGCTATACTCCACTCCTACTATTGTTATCCAAACTTGTCACAAAGATATGAGTTTTTTGGGTTTCATTCAATGTCCCTCTATGAGTTTGCCTATGAAATCTTAAGTGTTGAACATCAATGGATATCCTTGTATATTTGATTTAATCTTGAAATCATAGACCTTGATTATGCTTGAATGAAACTTCAGAAAGAGGGGGGGTTAGTGTGTGTAAGTTTCACTAAACATGTATACACACCCCTTGTGTGGGCATGCTACCTACATACCAATACTCTGAAGAGGGATCAACCCATATTTAGTTATCCCACTTGATGTACTTTGTGAAATAGTGTAATGAGGATGAAAAAATTCCAAATTGATAGTGATTAAGGTGGTTAGGGACTAGTGTGAGGGCTTGAGTATGTTTATAGCTGTGTTGGGTGATTATATGCAGAAAATAGGGAAATCTACCTTAGTGGTTTGTTTTTATTCTTTATTAATTTTTATTATTTGTCCCTTCCCTTTGTAAATGACTTTTAGATGGGATTTTATAGGCAACTATTGATCATGGGTTACATGTATTCATGCTACGCCAATATTATGAAGGATAGGAATCTGATGGAAATGGTCATTTGGGCTTGAAATGCAATTGGATAATAACATCAAAAATAGGACACCATAGGGTTTGATGCTATAGTTCAAATATGGTGCTCCTATCTTACAATATTAAGACCTAGTGGGGGATATAATTGGCCTAGGAAATAGAGTTTGGTTGAGCTATAATGACCATTTAGAAGTCTAAGGATGTCTGGTTATGAGCAAAAAGGTGTTTAGAATGGTCACTAGAGCATGTAAGAAGGTCTTATAGATAGGGTGTCACAAACAACACTCAACCTACCAATTTGGATATTTTATATGACTAAATTCCCCCCCCCCCCCACTTTATTTTAGTGATGCAATAAATTTAAATAGTAGGATAAAGGAAAAGTAGAAAGTGTACCTAAACTTACCTGCAAGGGTAAAGCCCATGAAGTTGTGTGATGTTAAGTATGCATAGAGAAAGCATGATGTAAAGTGTAACTATGCAAGAGAAAACAAATAGTAAATGATTTCTTACTAGACACACTATGTCTAAAATAAAAACATACAAAAGAGTTGGGTAAGAGAGAGAGGAAGAGAAAGGAAAAAATACACCTTATCAGGTATGTGGACTAATACAAAACCTATTGTATTATTAAGTGATCATGAGTGATGTTGGATATGTGTTGTACTAAAAGTAATATCATGAATAGAGTCAAGAGCTCAATTCCTTGAGAGTTGTTTGAGAATTCAAAGGTAGGCCCTGTCACTCCATCATCACCCATTAAGTAAAGCTATGTGATCATGCATGTGTTAATCATTATTTGGACTGTGTGTCCAATCCCTCTGAGTATGTGTCTCAAGAGTATAAAGGCTAGCTAGTCCTTTAGCTCCATAGTTTCCCACTAAGTGAAACTATGAGCTGATATCGATATGAATATGTGTCATATGAGATGGATTTTGAAGCCCATAATTCTTCTAAAATATGAAAAGGTGTTGTGGATAGTTGAATGTGTAATAGAAACTAGGCCAATCTTAGCCACTTCAAAAGGTGGAGATTAGGATTGTATAAAAGCCACTCCAAAATTGGAAACTAGGTCTATGTGGAAGCCACAATAACTTATAGATGGAATAAGGAACATAACTACTAATAATGCTTGGGTAATGTACTAAACCTAAAAAGAAAAGAAGGCCAATGTGTCATGCACATTACCCCCAGTCACTAGTGTTTGTAACATGGATTATGATCTAGAAGTTATACCAACTACCCAATCTTAGACTAGAAGTGAGATCTAGCATGTCATACATGATACCCCCTATATATGTATTCTCTAAGAAAAACTATACTAAAACTACTAAATTTAAACTAATATGTATCTGATAAAACTATAACTCAACTTACCTTTCTATCTATTTCTAAAAAATCTATGTTTTTTACTATTTAGATAGGAGTGTCAAAAATAGGACACCCTACTATCTGGTGTTATTGTCCTTTTGCTGATTTTGATCACTATACTATAATAATCACTATTTTCTTGGTCTATTTTACCTAATTTGGGTTTTGGTTATTATTTTGAGGGTTCTAAAAATTGATTTTTGACTAGTCAAGGGATCTGATCTCTATAACAAAACCCTTGTTTTTCCCCCTATTTTTAGGGTAGGAATAAATACCCTACAATGACTTCCCTCAAAATAAATATCCTTGAAAGTGTGTTATGCTATGAAATACATGATATAGTAATTATAATAAAAAAGATGTCTCAAGATATAACATAGTTTATATTAGAGATTGTTACCTCAACAAGGGTATGCCTAGATAGATGTAACAATGTAATATCATGTGTAATATATTGAATTAAATCTATAAATGTTAGTTGTTAGTTTTCAAGGAGGGATGGATCATGATGTCCATCATGCCATCCAAAATAGTAAGATAATGCATGATGTGTGTTGGGTGAATATTTTGTCATCAACTAACCGAGGACAAAATGGGTATATCAACCACAACATAGGGAGATTTACACCACGAGAAGTGTGGGTTTACTAGATCTGGATGAGGTAAATCTCTCCTCTCATCAAGGGGAGGTTCCCTATTAATATTTATAAGCTAGATGTATATATATAATTAAGCAAAAAATAACACATGGGGTGGTATAACAACATCTACCTCTCGTTTTTCAGAGGTGATGTACAGGGAACAAGAGAGAGAAATCCTGGTCATTGGCCAACAACATTCCTCTTCTTTTAGGAATGGTATCTAGCGTAGAGAATAAAATCACTTGAAGTAACAAAGTTCACAAAGAAACTCACGTAAGCACAAAGTCTTCCATAGCCTCCTTCACTGATTCAAAACGAACGTAACCGTAGAGTGAAATGAAGCACAAAGTCTTCACCTAAAACTACAAAAGATAAAATGATCACAAAGATAAAAGTAGCTAAAAGTCTCTCTACTATATTTTATAAATGCCCTCAGATAATATCAACACACCCACTTTGCTTATTAGATCAAATAAATAAGAGATTATTAGGAAAGAGGACATAAGAACTGTTTCCTAAATAACACAGATAACTTTAACACAAAGTCTGAAATAAACCTACTTCTCATTTATTTAACAAAATATGATTTACAAGTTAAGCACAAAGTCTCAAGAAGTGTCTCAATTTTAGTAGAGTTTTTGCTCTCAATTATTGGAGAGATCCTTTTACAAAAGAGGTCTCCACTATATATAGGGAGAAACTCTCAAAATTAGAAAATATTATAATATAAAAATATCTAAGTCAAAGATGAGTCATCTTTGAATTTTTGAGATATTTTTCCATAATTTTTACATGTAATTACACATTACAAAATTGTATGTGAAAATGTCCCAAGACAATTACAAAGTGCATTTTGAATAAAGCACGGAAGAACAGCTTCAATCTTTATTTTCAGTCTTCTTCATGGTCTTCGACTTCTTCAGAGAAACTTCAGTGATATGGAAAAACTTTTGTTGAAAAGATGTCAATGAAGAGGGATCCTTTAGAGAAACTATAGTGAGAATCATGATTGTGTAATCAAGAAAAAAAATAGCAATCTGGGAAAACTGCACATTTGATAATCACGATTAGGGAAATGTGCTTGAAAGGGATGAGGTGTGAGCAGGTCAGAAAGTGGAAGAAAAAGGGGAGTGGGCATGGAAAATAGGAAAAATGAAAATTTCTCAGAGTTAATAAAATTGGGGAGAAGGTATGTAGGGGCAAAAAAAATTTCCGCTCTTACATATTGGAGAAGGTGAACATGTAAGGGTGGCAAAAATTGCCGCTCTTGCACCTGGAGGAGAGGAAACAGAGATACATGGGTGGCAAAAATTGCTGCTCCTACATAGAAGGATGCAAGGGTGGAAAAACTTGCCACTCTTGCATAGAAGGATGCAAGGCAGAAAAAATTATTGCTCCTGCATAGAATAAACCAAAAGATGTATGGGCGGTGAAAATTGCCGCTCTTACATGATGGATGCACAGTGTCTTTTTTTAGCTTTATCTCTTCCTGCTGCATTTTGAGCTATCAGGCTATCTTTCTTTTGCATTGAACTACCCCTTTAAACTTTGAACCATGTCTTTGAATCAAAACATTGAAATAAAAGGGAATGAACCACCCAAGTGAAATAAAGTGTTGAATCACTTGGTTGAATCGAGCCATTAAACTATTGACGTTGAACCAAAGGATGAACCAAACGTCAAACCTGTTATTGATGCTTGTCAATGGAAATTCCTATTCGAACCAAGGTGATGAACCAATTTCAAAAATAAATAAATGTTAGAAACTGATTCTTTTGATTGTACCCACCTATAGAAGCTTTTTAACCTATTATGCTAACCTCAAGCATGTTGAGTCTGTAGAAACATATTTGTAGAGTTTGTAGTTTTCTCTAACCTTGAAAAATGAGGGACCGAGATGCTCAGAACAATTTTTGAAAGGGGAAGAGAGGATTTTGATCTGTAGGTTGTCCCAAAAATGAGTGGCATTTTTTGGGGACAACAGTTGGCTCCAGTTGGGGAACTACCTTCAGTGGCAAAAATCGATTGAAGGGAGTAGAATCCAGAATCTCCAGTGCCTTAAAAGCATGCCGTTGGGCTAAAGAGTCATGCTACCTAGAAATAAAGGCTCCAAAAATGAAAATGAAAAGCACAAAATAGAACTAAAGACTATACAAATATACATAGGTATAGATGATCTTATTTGATGCCTCAAGATTTGAAGCACTTCAGACGCTGCCCACTATGAGACAGTGAAAATGGTGTGCCATCTTGATAAACCAATTAGAAACCATTTTGTCCCCAGAATTGATGATGTGTGAATGGAACTCTCCACCAGGAAACCAATTTCCTATGCCTTCCCTTTTGTTTTCTCTTCTTGCCCCATAGCAAGACTTGTCTTTTGATCTGAAAACCATGAATCTTTGTTTTCTTGGTGAAGAGTTCTTTTCCCTAATCATGATGCGCAATATCATGGTCAGCTACCATAATTGGTTGCTCTTCTAGTTCCATCTAGCACCTGATTTGATTGTCCTCATTTGACACCTGCCACTAATTGGCACTATCAGGCCCACTTGTCGTTGTTTCATTTGAACCAATTTTTTGGTTGGCATTCTCAAGGGTCTTAATAGGCTCTTCATGAACCTCTTCTATGGTCAAAAAATAATTACCCCTGCTAGAGGACTCAAACAAAATTTGAGCCACAGGGGCTGATGTTTGGGTGACCATGTACTTTGCCTCTCTCTCAAGAAGCAACCTTTGCATCACACCTTTCACAGGGATTCTTGCCTGGGACAAGTCCATGCTCAATTATCCTTTGACATCCTTGCAAAATTTTTGTCCAAGTAGAATGTCATATGAGGCTGGGACGTCAGCTACCAAAACTGTCATCTTGATCCTCTTGTTAGGGAACACTGCAAATGCAAATTAGGCATCTTTGATTTGCCCCAATAGTGGTACTTGTTTGTTCTCCATGGAGAAACATCTCCCAAAAGTTTTAGTCAATGTGAGACCAAGAGATTCTGCCACTTTAGCAGGCATGAGGTTGTTAGATGCACCAAAATTGATGATGCAGTTGCTCAGCTTGCAACCGTTTATTAACAGGGAAACATAGAAAGGTTCTATTTTCTCAGGAGCAACTAGAAGAGTTACGACAAGATTATTTTAGGTGGATACATTCTTTGGGGGATCATGAGTTACCCTCAAAATGTATTGTCCTATAGGGATGGCTGTACCTTTCACACATTCTGCCAACCTGTCCAACTATTTAGGATGGGATTGTATAAATTCAAATTCAAACATTTGAATTTTAGTATTTTTGACATGCTTAATTATGTCAAATGTTTGAATTGGACTAGGCACAGAGGATGGGAGTTCACTCTTTTGGTTTTTGGGAGGGGGAGGACTAGTTTGCAAAGTTGAAGTAGAGGGTGCAAAGATGCTTGGGGTACGTACCTTTTCAATAGTCATCGGGTCATTTGGTTGTAAGGGCACAGTGGTTCCCCGCTTGGCAATTGAAACTACTAGTTGATGTTGCTCCTCTATCTTCTCTTTATCAGCTTGTCAAACTAACTAATTTTGGGACTGGGTGAATACGGCATATGATCCCTTAGCTACATTCCCCTCGCTTCTGGGTTCATCTTGATAATTTAGGTAACCAATGATAGAGTCACCAGCTAATTCTTCTTCCTTCTCTTCAAAGAGATTAGCATCATATTTTTGGTCCAACTCAGGTTGGAAAAGGGAAGCGTGTTCTATTTCTAGATATCCAACCACTGAGTTGGTTGGAGGTGCTTCAATGGTGAGGTTCCTCTGTGGGGGAGGAAGACAATTTGGCTGCCCTTGATTCCTAGCAGCATTGCCTTGGTATGCTTGATTCTGAAATGTCCTCCTTGGCATATCTTGATTAGGAAAAGCAGACATAACTTGGGCCATTTGTCTCTTCAAAGCTATCAATTCATTTATCAATTTTTACACCATAGGATCTATAGTGCCTGTAGAAGAGCTTTTAACAGATGAAGAGAATCTATTTTTACTAGGTCTTTTTTTATCTTACCTACCAGGATAAGATCATCTTCGATCTCAGTAGCCAAATTTTGAGCCAATTCTAGATTCATAGGGCTAGCTCACCTCAATAGGAAACTTACTTCGGGGAGCTACGAGTTGATAAAAAAGCACTTGAGATTTTTTGGTGTGGACTGAGCAACAGTTGGAATCCAATTTCTCAACTTGTTAAATTTAGCTATGAAATCCCTCATAGGTTCTTAGGATTCTTTTCTCATCTGTGTTAGCTAAGCTAACAAAGCATGTGCATCTTCAGAGAGTTTAAATCTGGTTTCAAATTTGGCTTTGAGTGTATCCTAGTCAGTTACTGACCTGGCCTAAAGGTGATAGAACCAATCCACTATAGCTCCTTACAGGGTTTCTACAAAAAGTCTCACTGCTACATCCTCAAATTCCACACCGATTACACCACATGCTATGGAGAAAGTGTCAATATGCTCATCGGGATGAACCTTTCCGTCACCAAAAAACTTGGGAATTTTTTTCTAGAACTATGAGGTAGTTCATGCAAGGGTGGGGTCAAATTAAGAGGACCAAAGGAATCGCCCCATGGGCCTTGAGCCATTATGCTAGGATGATTAAATGGTGGAACAACAAACCTTGGTGGGGTATTTGTAGGTAGGGCATGATTAACAGCAAAAAAAGAAGCTCTACCTTGCGTTGGTGACCTGATAAGTCAGGAGGAAGACTCCTAGATCGTTGGAGGAAAGGTGGTGGAGGAAACAGATCAAAATGGCTCTACTGTGCCAACTCAAACATGGGGTAAAAAACACCCTTCACTCTCTGGCTTCTTGTGTAAAGTGGAGTTGCTAGATTTCAAAATAAAAATGGAAAAGAGCAGGATCTACTTCAGCTTGAAGTTTGGGACTTTAAACTATGCGTTCTTCCCTAGTGGCTCTGGTTTTGCAGACCAGATAAAATAACAGAGATGGAAGAAGATGGTAAGGCTATAATGATAATGGGTAAGACATGGAATGGAGTCACAAGACTAAGTAATGGATAAGGGTAGGGACTGCTTCAATCTAAAGCTTGAGGTTTTAGACTACACATTCGATTCCCCAGTGGAGTCACCAAAAAACTGTTGGGTGAATATTTTGTTGTCAACTAACTGAGGATAAAATGGGTATATCAACCATAGCATAGAGATATTTACACCACGAGAAGTGTGGGTTTACCAGATCTAGATGAGGTAAATCTCTCCTCTCATCAAGGGGAGGTTCCCTATTAATATTTATAAGCTGGATGTATATATATATAATTAAGCAGAAAATAACACATGGGGTGGTATAACAACATCTACCTCTCTTTTTTTAGAGGTGATGTATAGGGAACAAGAGAGATAAATCCTAGTCATTGGCCAACAACATTCCTCTTCTTTCAGGAATGGTATCTAATGTAGAGCAAAAAATCACCTAAAGTAACAAAGTTCACAAAGAAACTCACGTAAGCACAAAGTCTTCCGTAGCCTCCTTCACTACTTCAAAATGAACATAACTGTAGAGTGAAATGAAGCACAAAGTCTTCACCTGAAACTACAAAAGATAAAAGGATTACAAAGATAAAAGTAGCTCAAAGTCTCTTTTCTATCTTTTATAAATGCCCTCAGATAATATCAACACACCCACTTTGCTTATTAAATCAAATAAATAAGAGATTATTATGAAAGAGGACATAAGAACTATTTCCTAAATAACACAGATAACTTCAACAAAAAGTCTGAAATAAACCTGCTTCTCATTCATTTAACAAAATATGATTTACAAGTTGAGCACAAAGCATCAAGAAGTGTCTCAATTTCAGCAGAGTTTTTGCTCTCAATTATCGAAGAGATCCTTTTACAAAAGAGGTCTCCACTATATATAGGGAGAAACTCTCAAAATTAGAAAATATTATAATATAAAAATATTGAAGTCAAAGATGAGTCATCTTTGACTTTTTGAGATATTTTTCCATAATTTTCACATGTAATTACACATTACAAAATTGAATGTGAAAATGTCCCAAGACAATTACAAAGTGCATTTTGAATAAAGCACGGAAGAACAGCTTCAATCTTTATTTTCAGTTTTCTTCATGTTCTTCGACTTCTTCAGAGAAACTTCAGTGATCTGGAAAAACTTTTGTCAAAAAGACGTTGATGAAGAGGGATCCTTTAGAGAAATTGTAGTGAGAATCATGATTGTGCAATCAGGAAAAAAATAGCAATCTGGGAAAACTACACATTTGATAATCACAATTAGGGAAATGCACTTGAAAGGGATGAGGCATGAGCAGGTCAAAAAGTGGAAGAAAAAGGGGAGCGGGCATGAAAAATAGGAAAAATGAAAACTTCTCAGAGTTAAGAAAATTGGGGAGAAGGTATGTAAGGGCGACAAAATTTTTTGCTCTTACATATTGGAGAAGGTGAACGTGTAAGGGCAGCAAAAATTGCCACTCTTGCACCTGGAGGAGAGGAAATGGAGATGCATGGGTGGCAAAAATTACTGCTCCTACATAGAAGGATGCAAGGGTGGCAAAAATTGCCACTCCTGCATAGAAGGATGCAAGGGTGGCAAAAATTACCACTCCTGCATAGAAGAAACCAAAAGATGTATGGGCAGCAAAAATTGCCGCTCTTACATGATGGATGCACAGTGTCTTTTTTTAGCTTTGTCTCTTCCTGCTGCATTTTGAGCTATCAGGCTATCTTTCTTTTGCATTGAACCACCCCTTTGAACTTTGAACCATGTCTTTAAACCAAAATGTTGAAACAAAATGGAATGAACCACCCAAGTGAAATAAAGCATTGAATCGCTTGGTTGAATCAAGCCATTGAACTATTGACATTGAACCAAAGGATGAACCAAACGTCAAACCTGTTGTTGATGCTTGTCGATGGTTCAAACCAAGGGGATGAACCAATTTTGAAAATAACCAGATGTTAGAAACTGAATCTTTTGATTATACCCACTTGCAGAAGCTTTTTAACCTATTGAATTTGCTAACCTCAAGCATGTTGAATCTATAGAAACATATCTACAGAGTCTGTAGTTTTCTCTAACCTTGAAAAATGAGGAACCAAGATGCTCAAAAAAAAATTTGAAAGGGGAAGAGAGGATTTTGATCTGTAGGTTATCCCAAAAATGAGTGGTATTTTACAGGGACAACAATGTGGATCATGGAATTACAAACAATAAATAAGCACATAAGGTAAGAATAAAGAAGCATATAATAGTGGCTAAGGGGCCAAACAAACAAGGGACATGGGCATGTGTTGATCTGGGCAACAATTCAGGTGACGGTTCTACTCCAATTGATGGCAAAACTTCCAGGAGCCATAACTTTTGCACCATAGATCCAATTGACTCTAATTTTGAACCATTGGAAATATAAGAATGAGGAAAACATGGTAAGATGGAACTAATCTTTGATTAGTGGTTTTTGACCCTTGAAAACCAATGAAAGTTCTCCAAATTTCAATTTTAGTAGTGCAGTCTAAAAATAGTAAGTTTCTAAAAATAGTAATTCCTCAAATTCTATATTGTTTTAAATCATGAAAGTTAAACCAATTAATCTTCCTTGAGATTGGTGACCTTTCACATCCTCCTCTTTCTTTAAAAATGTGTATAAATGAAGATGTAACCTAAAATGGAAATTAAACATCTATTCCTAGAGATAAACATATAGTTGTATTGTGATCTTGAGTAATAAAACATATCTTCTCAAAGAATTCATTGTTACTATGTTATTTTCATGTTCTTGAAATATATATCAATCAAAACTTCTAAGTTTTGGATCAGTGGTATCAGATCAATTTGTTTTGAGAGTATATGATCCCAAGGATAAGGTTAGGCTACAAGAAGCTTGGGTGGAAAACAATATAGCTTCCAAACTATCCACTTATTCACTCCAAAAAAAATTAAATTGTGGATGACACAGAGACATCTATTCCCTTCAAGGAAATGGTGAATGAAGCCCTCCAATGGTAATAAGCATATATGCTACAACAATTCACCTAAATTCTCTAATAACTCTCGATGGAAAATTTTGGATCCTCATCTACACTTCTTGGCTCCTCATCCATAGAACATATTTTTAGTGCCCCAACACCCTTCAAGGTTTAGGTGAATTTTGATATCCCTACATTTGAAGGCAAAATCAATGCTAATGTGATATAAAATTGGTTGGATCAATTGTCTTCCTACTTCTCTATAAATAAATTCATTGATGGAGAAAAGATCACTTTTACTCTTTTGAAAGCATCATTTCGCATGAAAAATTGGTTGGAAGTGTACAAAAAGAGGTTTAGTACAGATGACATTAGCATTGAAGTATAACCTACCTACGATGATTTCATGGAAGTGGTAAAGGAAGAATAATATCCCATTGGAACATATGATGATCTGTACATATAATGGAAATAACTTCACCAAGTTAAGGACCAATCTATTCAAGATTACATTGACATTTTTCACTCTCTCTCTATAAGATTGGGTATCTAAGAAAGTGAGAAACATAAGACTCTCAAATATTATGGTGGACTAATATGGTACATATGGTGGAAATGGAACTCTTCAATTTGGAAACCCTCAATGAGACATACAAGTTTACAATGAAGATTGAGTAAAAGCATGAAAGAAATAATATAAAGAGTCAGCCTTCAAAATGGAAAAGTGACAAGGAAGGTCAAACACAAGGCCAAAATTAGAAGCAAAAGGAGTTTCAAGATAATAAACCCTAGAAGGGGAAGACTAAAAAATGGTGTGATTACCACAAAACTAGAACTCACTCCAAAGTAGAATGTCAAGCCATCAAGTCACTGCTTTTTGAGTCACAATACTTGACATCTACTACTCTATCTCATACACAACCTACAGTTGAAGAGGATGAAGAAGAGATTATAGATTTTGAGCCCAATATCATCATTGCTTTATAATAGATCCATGAGGAAAGGCAAGATGATAAGGAAATATTTTTTTCACTCCAAATTATGGGTAAAAGGTAAGCCTCTACATTTCATTCTTGATAGTGGGAGTCAAAATAATTTAATCTCTACTAAAGTTGTGAAAAGCCTAAATCTATCCATGAAGCCTCACCCAAATCCATACAGTATTGGATAGTTGATCCTAGGGAGAGACCTTTGTGTCACCCATCAGTGTCTTCTTTCATATGCAATAAAACCTTTCCAAGATGAAGCCTTGTGTGATGTGGTCAATCTAGATGTTTATGATGTACTCCTTGGTCAGTTGTTTATGTATGATCAGCATGGCATCTATGAATCATGAACTTGAATAATTCACCCTCACTATTAGAACATGGTGATATAGGGTACTAGAGGTACCTCCCACATCTTTCTCCTTGATTAGTGCCAAACAATGTAAGAGATTGGTGGAGAAGACAAAGCAATTTCTTTTCATGGTGGTCAAACCATAAAAATCTAAGTAGGCTGATGTTGCAGTCCTGACTACATAATCAACACAACAATAGAAGTAGATGGGACAAATAACATGAGAATATGATGAGTTATTCAAGTCACCATAGGAGTTACACTACATTAATAGATAAAACACTATCAATTTTATCTTAGTATCACCTTTGCCTAATAGTCTTATGTATCATAGATTAGTTTTGGAGAATGATGAGGTAAAAAGATAGATTTAGGAATTGATCCAAAAAGGTCACATCAAGTTAAGCTCTTCACCTTGTGGTAGCCTAATTTTCTTGGCATCAAATAAATATGGAACATGGAGGCTTTACATTGACTATCGAGCCCTGAATAAAATCACTATGAAGAATCACTACCCCCTCCCCAGGATTGATGACCTGCTAGACCAACTCTATGGTGCAAATTTATTTACTAAAATTTATCTCAAATCTAGATATCATGATTGATTATAAGAAAAAAATATCTACTGAATAAACTACTCAACTATATTTTAGTCATGTATTGCTCCATTTTGGTCTCCCCAAGTCCATTATCTCAGATTGAGATAGTAGGTTCCTGAGCATCTTTTGGTCCACTCTATAGAATATGATGGATACCAAGCTAATGAAGTTCACATCCTTCCATCCATAAATTGATGGTCAGATAGAAGTGGTGAATTTCTTGATTATTCACATGATTTAGATGTATCACTCTAAACATCCATGCACATGGGATGAGGGGCTTATTTTCATACAACATGGATACAATTGGGCCCTGTACAGCTCAACCAAGCATAGTCCATTCCAAGTATGCTTTGAGTTCCAACCCATGGCACAAATTGATATAACTATTCCATTCTCCACCATGGAATACACACCTCATGGGAGATTTGAGGCAACAAAAGCAACAAAGTTCATTGAACAAATGCAACACATCTAGTAGTAAGTTCATGACATCTTGGAGAAGATGAATCAGAAGTATAAGCAATGCCATGACAAATATAAGATTGCATATCATTTTTCTATGGGTGACAAGGTTTAGTTGTGGCTTCAAAGATAATGACTTTTAGGCCCACATATAAAAATTTGACCTCTACGATATGGTCCCTACACCATCACTAGAAAATTTGGAGAAAATGATTTTGAGTTAAACCTACCAGTATACCTTGGTTTGCATCCAATTTTTCAACATGGATCTCCTTAAACCATATCATTTACCTCTATTAGACACTTCAATCATAGCAAAACAACTAGATATTGATGAGCTTGATTCATAGAGTTTTGCTTTAGTGGAGGAATACCATATTGTGGACACTTGGATGAAGACAACAAGAGGATGCTCTATTCTATTTTATCAAGTGGTTAAAAGGGGTCAACTTAACCACCAAGGTGAGTGGCTCATACAGAATCAAATTAAGACATAACTACAAAAATTGATGAGGAATATTGAGTCAATGGGGACCATTTCTTCTCAAGGAGGGAGGAATGATATGGGCAATAATTCAGCTAACAATTCGGGTGATGGTTTTACCCTAATTGATGATGAAACTTCCAAGATCCATAAATTTTGCACCATAGCTCTAATTGACTCCCCATTTGAACCATTGGAAATATAATAATGAGGATAACATGGTGAGATGGAACTGATATTTTATTGGTGGTTTTTGACCATTGAAAACCTAATGAAAGTGCCTTAAATTTCAATTTTAGTAGTGTAGTCTAAAATTATAAGTTTCTAAAAATAGTAATTCCTCAAATTCTATATTGTTTTAAATCATGGAAGTCAAACCACTTAATATCCCTTGAGATTGGTGACCTTCCACATCATCCTCTTTCTTTCAAAATGTGTATAAATGAAGATGTAACCTAAAATGGAAATCAAACATCTATTCCTAGAGATAAACATATAGTTGTATTGCGATCTTGAGTAATAAAACATCTCTTCTCAGAGAATTCATTGTTACCAAGTTATTTTTGTGCTCTTGAAATATTTTTCAATCAAAACTTCTAAGTTTTGGATCACATGTCACTCAAACTAGAAATCGAGCATACAAGGCATGTTTAAATTCCACATATACATATAATTAAAAATAGTCAAGGTTAGCATGAAGGCCATAATTACATAGAAGAGTACAAGAAAAGGACATTGGTAAATGTCCTAAGGCACACACAGGAGATAAAATAAGAACTAAGAAATGTAATCATATCTAGCTATGAAAATCAAGAGAGGAAAGCATGTAAATATTTTGAAAATAAAATCACATCTAATTAATCAAAGCAAGAAGTGAAAGTATGAAAAACATGTAGTACAAGGCTAGGTATATGCTAAGAAATACACAAGTGTTATAAACTAGTGAATGTTGATAGATTAATCTATGTAAACTAGTAAATAATGTACATCATCATGATAAATAGAGTATGTGGTATAGGAATGACATAACCTAGATGGTGTATTCATGTAGAAGATGCCCCGAGTGGGTAGATATATCAATGTATGTCTCAAATGTATAAATAGGATGCTCCCTCAATGGGTAGAGTGAAGCAATCAAGGATCTGGATGTCACTACACACACTCAAATAAGATCAAGTGAAGCATGGTAATGTAGATAAACTAACAAATAATAGAATAGAAAAACAAAATGTAAGTCTAGCATGGTAGTATAAATGTAAAGAATGGATGCTACATATAGTTGAAATGTTTTTGGTATTTTTAAGTTATTTCAATGTTTTTGTATTTTGACATATTTGAATGTTTTTGTATTTTTGATATATTTGAATGTTTTTGTATTCTTGATATATTTGAATGTTTTTTTTTTGACATATTTGAATGTTTATGGTATTTTATAAATAAGCTATGTAAAATTAATCATAATAATACTATGTACAAGTAATTGAAAAGAAGATATATACAAGTAATTTTGAAAAATTATATATAAGGGTAAGAAGGGATGCTACTAATCGATGAGTCTCATGAGAGGCTCCCTATCATGGTGTCCTATATCAAGAAGAGGGATTGTGCATGATCATGAAACATGATTGAAGGGTTGAGACTATGGCTCTTAAAGCTATGTATGTTGTAAATTATCTAAACTATTTGTAGTGGAAACTGACTGTGGGGCCCCCCTATAACTTTGAGAAGGGATGAAAATGTAGGGATCTTAGGGATCCATATGGTAGTAAGATAATCTCTCTAAACATGTTCTCTATGTATAGAGGCATGAGACCTTAATGATACTACCCTAGGTGTGAACACTATAGATGGAAACTGTCTAGAGTTTTGACACTGTGGCTGCTCTAAAAGAGGCCTTTGTGAAAGTGTATGAACTCTCTATGCTATCGAGGAAGGCCTCAACTATGTTTGAATATGAACTAGAGGAAGAATTACAACTTATGGAGAATATAAAATTGGTTACTAAAAATTAGAAGATAGCTCTAAAGTGGGGAGTGGTAACTCATATGTAACTCCACCAACTATAATAACTTGATTAGTGTGAATGAATTTCATGCATCTATTAAGTATAGAAGGTACTACTCAAAGTTTCTAAATCCATGGTCATCTAAGTAACATATTTAAAACTCTTACACTGGGAATAATAGTAAATGGTGCGGCCATGTGTTGGACCAACTTGTATAGGAAGTATAATCTCACCCAATGAACTCTGTATGTGCCCATTGAATCCATTGATAACTTTTTTTGTTAGGGTAATATCCTGCTCTAAATATCCTAAATGCTATAATAATGTCATAGTGCATATGTTCACACTAGATCCATTATCTATGAGAACACTATGAATGGGATGATGATTTATGTAAGCTCTAATAAAGAGTACATGGTAATCTAAATCATCCTAACTATCTCCTACTCTGATAATGAGATGGAAGGTCTAACTAGAACTCTGGAATTATACACACCAATCATGTTGCTCAAAGGGCATAACTCAATTGCAGGTGCCTGGTACGTAGATGGTGGAGGATGTGCATGATATGCATGATGAAGACCTAATTTATACATTGTCTCTTATTTAGAATGATGTGGGAAAGGATCTGAGAATATTTTCAAAGCTTTATCCTATGTTTGCTTTGCCTGAGGAGGCTCAACTAGAGTGATAATGTCAATAAGGTTACCATATATCAAGTCATGTATCTTGTGTTTCAAACTGATGTATATGTTTATTGTGTGGTTTAGTGCCCTATGAAAATCACAAAATGCATTATGATCATATCCTCATGGAAGAAGATTTGTTGGATCAACTTATTGAATAGGAGGGAGAGATATGATGTTACATTCCAATAGTTGCTATAAGATTATGGCTGGAGATACTGGTAGATTGGTAAAAGTTTGCCCAAGAGGTATAGATAAAACCACTCTTTGAAGGTGCTCTAAAGCTACATTAACTATAGGTTGGTTTTGACTTTTTCTATCATTAACCTTTACTTTGTATGGGACTTTATCATTACTCTTATTTGTTGTGTTTGATATACTTGTGTACGTGAGTTTTACCATTGAAATTAATTTGACTTCCCTTTCCTTTAGTGTATGACATAACTCAATGAATGAAGACAATATTTTGAACATTATCAACTCATGTAAAGTTGGTAGAAGAATTTGTTTGAAGAGATATTGTAATTCTTGATTGGCCATGGGGCTAGTCATTTTAGCCAATATAGTTTATATCAAAAAACATAATCTTTGAGATGTTCATTTGATTTTTGTTCTTATTATGCAACTTGGGCATAAGAAACCTTGTCACTATGTTAATACTGAAATGAGCTAGTAACATGTCAACTAGAGGATTGAATGCATTAACTGACTGATTTAAAAGACTATAAAACCATTGCAAAGAATAATCTTGTAGACTCCATGGAAATAATTTGGTTAGTAACTAGTAATTTAGTACATAATCAAAGCATGCTACATGAAAATCTCTCAAGTATGTCTCTAGATCACCCTTGCCATCATATAGAGTGAGCTTAGGTTGAAAAAAACCTAGTGGCAAGGGTATAGAAGCAATATGATGTGACAATGGTGTATGAAGTTATGAAAAAGAATCCAAGGCTTGTGTAGGTCTAAAGGCACCTTGCTCAAGATGTATCACCTTGGATTGAAGAGATTTTATCTCTTGCATAAGAATAGCCACATTGGGAGATAGAGATATACTAGACTTAACTAGTGGTGCCTCATAGGAAGGTTGGGCTGCTATAGGGGGTTGTTGAGACATAGTTCCCCATAGTGTCATGTGTAACTAGTTTCTCTGAAGGAATGGAAGACTCAACTTGCTTAGCCTTTTTAATTTCCATGATAGATTGTAAGATAAGGGTATGATCTTTGGGGTTATTCCTTGAGTCTTTCTCTAAAACTTTATAGAATCAAATCTTTATTGAGGGAAAATTCATTATCAATAATAGGTGGAAGTGGATCAGGAGTCTAATGTGGTGGGTCATGAACATCAATATTTGTATCATCATTGCTATTCTCATATTATTCATTGTCAAAATTATCCTCATGGAAATTGGTGTAATCTAGATGTGTAAGATCTATTGTAGAAAGCTGAGCTAATTGTTTATCCATGGTATATGGTCAGGTTGAAGGAATCTAGGTGAATTCAAGAGGGTTACCACTAAGTCTTGCACTTTGTCTCTAAGGAAGAGATGTAATAAGCTTATGTGGCATAAGCAAAACAACTTGAATAATGAAAGAAAAGATTAAACAAATATAATCTAAATAATGAACTAGAATATGCATAAAATGGATAAAAAGCTCACAAATATGTAAGGTGATACCTTAAAAGCATGGGACCTAGTATACACAACTAGAGTTTGAAAGAAAAATGATTTTCAAAATTACTATGGTAAATTTTAAAAATTAAATAGGAAAATTTGAATTATGTGTAAGGTGATACCTTAAAAGCATAGGACCTAGTATATTTAACTAGGGTATACAAGAAAATGATTTTTAAAATTACTATGGTAAATTAAAAATTTTAAATGTAGAATTTTGATTTAAATATGTAGGAAAAATTAGAAAAATATTGGAAAAATATCGAGACCTAGTATAGGTAACTAGGGTTTGAAGGAAACAATTTTTAAAATTACTATGGTAAATTTTAAAAATAAATGTGAAAATTTGATGTAAATATGTAGGAAAAATCAAAAAAATATTGGAAAAATCAACAAGGAATTTTCCCTAGGGTTTCTAGGGTTTTAATGCATAAACTAAGTTAAGTTCACCAAATGATTTAACTATTTTGAGAATAATGGAGTTTTATTCCTAATTTAGTTAAGGGTCTAGAATAATAAA
This sequence comes from Torreya grandis, assembly GCA_037957365.1. Taxonomy (NCBI): domain Eukaryota; kingdom Viridiplantae; phylum Streptophyta; class Pinopsida; order Cupressales; family Taxaceae; genus Torreya; species Torreya grandis. The sequence continues at coordinate 191,137 of JARHVA010008592.1, forward strand.
TCAATAAATAATATTGAAACAATTACAATATTGCTTTGTATATTTTATTGTCTTTTAAACCTTTCTAAAAATAGTAGTAAATAAAGAGAAATAAAACTTAGCTTAAAATAGACTGAGATGGCTAAGATAGAGGCTAGAAATGGTTATGTAGGATTGGGACAGTATTGAAAATTAGAATCTAGATTTCATTTGGTGAAAGGAGAGGAGTGCAAAAAACATGACACTTTCGGGTCTAGTGTTATAGTCCACTCTTGTCATTGTTGTCCAAACTAGTCACACAAATCTGAGTTTTTTGGGTTTTGTTCATTGTCCCTATATGATTCTACCTATGAAATATTAAATACTAAATGTCAACAGAGATCCTTAAATATCTAATTCAATATTAATACCCTAGACCTTCATTTATACTTAAATAAAACCTGAGAAAGAGGGGGGGGTTAGTGTGTGTAAGATGCACTAAACATGTATCCACATCCCTTATGTGGGCACGTTGCCTACATACCAATACTCCAAAAAGAGATCAAGCCATATGTAGTTCTTCCACTTGATGTGCTTTGTAATATAGTGTAATAAGGCTACACAAATGCCAAATTTATAGTGCTTGAGGTGGCTAGGGATTGGTGTGAGGGTTTGAGTATGTTTACAACTATGATCGGTGACTATATGTAGAGAATAGAGAAATTTACCTTAGTTTGTTGTTTTTGTTCTTGTTTGCTTTATAAAATTTATCCCTTCCTTTTATAAATGACCTCTGGATGGGATTTCATAGGGAACTATTGATCATGGGTTAGATGTATTTATGCTAGGATGATATGTTAAAGGATAGGAATCAAATGGAAATAGTCATTTGGGCTCAAAATGTAATTAGATAGGAGCATCAAAAATGGGACATCCTAGGGTCTGATGCTATAGTCTAGGTATGGTGCTCCTATCCTATAGGCTTAGGACCTAGGGGATAAAATTAGCTTGGGAAATAAAGTTTGGTTAAGTTGGAATGACCATCTAGAAGTCTACAGATGACTAGCTATGAGATAAAAGGTGTGTATAAGGGTCACTAGAGCATGCAAGATCTTATAGATAGGGTGTCACAAGCCACACTCAAACTACTAATTTAGACGTTCTATATGACTACATCCCTCCATCATCAAGCCATGGTTATGGTAATTTTTCTCTTACCAATTCTCCTAATAAAATTGTATAACACTCTACCAAATCCAAGAAACCTCCAACCTTCTACCTCACTCTCATTGTAGGGGATAATATTGTTCATAACTACATAGTTGATAGTGAAGATACCACCTTATTGATGCCCAAATTTATAGCTAATATATTGGGCCTAAAGTATAAACCATATAGTAAGTGGGTACTACAACTTGATGGGAAACATGATAAGTTAGTAGTACTGGTCAAAGTATTGAGAGTCTTCTTTCATGATTGTCCTAGTTTTCCTATCCTCCAAGACATTGTGGTTATTGACTAGCCTACCCACTTTACTATCTACCTCTCAAGATATTTCACAACCAAGATAGGAGGATACCTCTTAGATGATTGGTACTTATTAGCCTTCAAGACAAGGTATGGAGTAAAGGTTACCATTAGAACTCAACCACTTGTTAAATTTCACATTGAGCCCTATGTATAATCAAACTCTAATCTCAATTTTGTCATCAATGATCATGAGGAGTCTACTATATATGATGGGACATATTATAATATTAAGGGCATATATTATTTATTTCTAAATGATTATGGTGAAGACACATATGGACATGATCCATACACCTATTTTGAGTAAACTAACCTTGGTACCTATATCATCCATGAGGGAGCATATGAGCAATCTGAGGTTAGTATTGAGCATTCTTTCTCACAAGATGCTAAAGGCAATTACTTGATTCATGAGTATGATGATGATAGTTTGAAACACATGATATGTCACTATTATGAGAGGAACAATGTCATTCTACCTCCACTTATTAAAGGAGCCCTTGAATATAACATTCATGAGGAAGAATCTAACCTATGGCAAAGGTTCAATACCATAAGTCTAGAGTTTGAATAGTTTGGCAAGTCAACCTTTACTCCTAAGAAGTGTGAATCTACTAGTAAGTGTGTTAGTGATCTTAACAAATAGGTTATTGAGTGTTTGATCAAGCATGAAGTTGAGTGTCATATTATGAATGAATATGAAAATCAATCTATTGTCCAAAAAGATGAAGTCATGAAGGAACTTAGTGAGGCTAATGTCAAAGAGGTTGCAACTATGGGGGAGTCTCAAGAATCTAAGATATATATGTTTGTGTTTGAGGATCAGTCAACACCTCACCTTATGTTTGAACCATTTCCATATGTGTTAAATCATAATTAATATAAACTTGATGATCCCATAAATCAAGTATATCATGCCCAAAAATAAGGTAAGGTTGAGATAACTATCATGCTTCCTAACACTTAGTTTTAGAGGTGAAAATTGGATATGACAAGGATAAAGAAGGTTTAAACTTCAAAAACGCTTCTTAGAAGGTAGAATAAAACATCATTAAAGACCCAAAGTAATCACTTATAGATAGAATAAGAGATAAGGATGGTAATCTTTTTGACCATCAACATGAGCAATTATTTGTTGATAAGCATGCTTCACATATTAGATTTCTTTCATGGAGTGGAAAGGATGCAAGAGGCACCATATTTGACTCTAATTTAAGAATGGTGAGTTTTTCTTCACCTCAAGTTTGAGGTCTTGTAAATATTAGGATACATGTGTGCCTTAGTTTCAATTATGTGTGTGTATTCCATAAGTGTTCTCGATAACACGTGTGTTTCATTTAATGTCTTGTTTTGCATCTCTTTTATTGTTATTTGGTGTGGTTTCAAAATAAATTCATTATCTAACTTATGAATAGGTGACTCCATATCCAAATTAAAAGGAGTAGGATACTGGTCTTAGCATAGTTGGATTTCCACCCCAAGGAAATTACTAAGAATGTTGACTATTTTGACCACAAGTCAAAATAAGTCAACCCCCGATATTTGAAAACTTATCTAAGGGTCAATTAGAGTCTTTTAGGGTGTACCATGGTCCTAGGGATGTGAATTTATGTGTTTTTATTCTTTTTCATATTCACTTTTGTACTTTGTGTCATTTCATGTTATTTAAGATCATATTTAGGCTATTTAAGAAACTTGTATGGTTTTCCTATTGTCACCAAATATTGTACCATAGAAGAGGGTGTTCAAGCTTATTCTAGATTTGGGTAACATGGAAATAGATTCAGATATGTGGGTGTACCTATAGTGTAAGTGAACCTCTAGGTTTAAGGGCTAGCTCCTTGAATGTATTTTAAAGTGCTTATCACCTATCTAATGCTTGATTATGGGGAAAAGAGTTAGAAACTTGCATGAAATGAACCTAATATAAGGAGGTAATACACCAATATTATTTACACATGATTATCATACTCATATCGTAATGAAACAAGTCATACAAACTAGTTTCAAGGTCTTAAAGGATTCTAAAATGAGTGTTTCAATATAGAGGTTAGATGTATGAAGTAACACAAGACAATGAACCAGAGGGTAGATCACACACTCCAAGGATAATAATACACTTTAAAAGAGCCTAAAACACTTGAATAAACTCTATATGACCTATTAGAATAGAAACTCTTTCACAAACATGAAAGGATAAGGGAGGAAAGGATAGGGAATTTGTACTTTGCATCACTATACATCACTTGCACACTTAGACAATTATTCAAAGAACCAAAACCAAAATTGAATTAATATTAAAAGGAAAAATACAATTTCATTACAATATAGATTCACCATACATGGTGTGGTATTATATTACAAAGGACAAAATGGTAGCTACTTATAGAGCTAGAGGAGGAGAAGAAAGAAGTCCAAAGGTCACTATGCCACATGTCAAGGCATGAAAATTAGTTACATTGATGGAGAATGGAGTGATGAATAAAACATGCATATTATCATAGGAAAAATGGTCCTAAAAATCATGAAACTTCATGAAATGTGGCATATGGCTCTCCTTGCTTGTTTAGGAAACTATTTTCATCATGGGTCATCTCTCAAGCATTTGAAACTAAATTAAGAGAGTTGACACATATGTACTATCTGATAGAGGTTGAAACATGACATGATAGTTATAATATGTTTTCCTAACTACTATATATCCTTTGAACACATGTATTTACCATATGTAGTCATTCATTTGTCTCTTGGACTTCATTATTCACATTTGGTAGTCATTGTTCATCTCAATTTTTTTTTGAATTATAATGGTGGCATATGAGTTTGAGGTTCCTGATTTGGTATATAATCCTTTGATCCTACTTGGATTCCTATGTGGCTTGCCTTTTCATTTTCCTCATTCTATTTTAAAATAGGCATATCATTATTTAGATATGTAACCTTATCTTGTCCATTTAGAATCTGGTCGTATTTGCTTTGTCGATTTCCTCTAGAGTTTCTCTGATTCAAATTTCAAAATCATCCATTGATCTATGACCCAATCATATAAGATTATGACATTTGGAAGCATTACATTGTTTTTATGGATCTTATTATTAGCCCATCTAGTTAATGCTCTCATGCCACTTTGAATTCTCATGTTTGATTTGGGCTCCTTGACCTTTGATTCAATGTACACCGTTAGATATTATCCACATTATTTTATGTTTTCCATTGGATCTAGGTCCTAGTCTTTAAATGTTAATCATTGATCTTATCTACATGACTCAAAATGTGTCATTGATCCTTGATCTAGTCACTTTTTAAATTTTTGACCCTATTAAGCACCCACATGCCATTGATCTTAGCTTGATTGAACATCATTTTACCACTTGGTAGATTTTCATTTGAGTTTAGGATCCTTTAGGTATTTTTAACTTAAATGATTAGTTTTTTAAGCCTAAAATTGACATCCCTATGCATGTTTATCTCTACTATTTCAACTTTAAATGCTTATTTCTTAATATAACTAGCTCATCAAGATAAGTAATTTATATAGGATTATTTTGGAACCAAAATCATCATGTTCATGTAGTGTTTTTGGCATAAAAGGTTTTCTAAGCACATTTGTAAAATGTACAACCAAACTACCTTGTCTATTCCTATGTGACATGCCATGATGGTCTAACCCCTAGATGATTCCAAATGACATAAGACTAAACTAGATTATGACCAAGGTTAGAATGTCATTAAATAACATCAAATAGACCATAACACACCCTATGACATGAATTTATAAACCCATATAAAGTATTTTACTATAAGGGGTCAACCCATTTTGACTTGTGGTTAAAATGGTCAATAATCTTAGAAATTTCCCAAGGGTGGTATGCTTACTATGCCATGACCAGTTGCCTAATCCTATCTATTTTTATATAGAGTCACATGTACATAGGTTTGACACATAAATTGCCTTTGACAACATATAAAACACAAGGGAAAGGCACACAAAATGAGACAACACAATTGAAAAAGAGACACACACCTATTCTACTATATATAAAACTAACCTTTTCTCCTCAATAGTAAGGTTTCAAATGTATCCCATTTATAGGTATAGGCAACTCTTCTCCATTCATCCTTGCTAATTAGAAATAATTGTTTTGCTTGTTCTTGATGATGGCATATGGTCCACTCCATAGGGTGTCAAATTTGGTATGACTCCATGGTTTTGCTCTATCTTCATACCACTTCAATACTATGTCACCCTCTTGAAATGTTCTTGGAGTTTCCTTCTTTTCAAAATACCTCTTCATTAATATTTGATGATGCTGCATAAATTGATGAGCCTTATCTCTAGTCTCTTACAACTCCATTAATTCTATCAATCTTACCTCCATTGGAGTGTTTTCAAGTAACTATAATTGATGTGCCAACTCTAAAGAAACTCTTGAGAGATAGACAACCTAGCCTCTCTTCCATTGACAAGAATAAAAGGAGAATTCCCTACTAACCTCTTGGGATTTATCCTATCAGCCCATAAGGCTATCTTCAATTTGGTGTGACAAGACCTCTGGTTATGCTTCAAGGTTGTCTTGATGATTCTAATCATAGTCTTGTTAGTAGATTCAACCAACCCATTACCTTGAGGGTAATAGTTAGATGAAGTACTCAAGAATATGCCATTAATATTTAACAAATCAATAGTCTTAACACCCATAAAAACATGAGTATTATCCAAAATAATAGTAGAGTGAGTGTCAAACCTTGTTATGATGCTCTCATATAACTTAAAGATAGCACTCTCATTAGCTTCCTTTAATGTTACTACGTTAACCCACCTTTTAAAGTAATCAATTGTTTTGAGTATCCATTTATGACCAACACTTGATGGGGGTTTATCATGACAATGAAATCAAGACCCCATTGAATGAAAGGTTGATCCACTTGAATAGGCTTCAAAGGAAGAGATGAAAGATTCTATTTTGCCACAAAGAAAGCACATTGTACACACCTTCTCACCCAAGCATGGCAGTCCTTGAAGAGGTTAGGCCAATAATATCCTTCCCTCATGATCTTTTCAATTGTGGTTCTTGGGGAGAAATAACCTCCTATTGTTCCATCATAGAACTTATCAAGCAACACTCCAAATTAGTCATTGTCAATGCACCTCAATAATACACCACTATTATCTCTTATAAAAATTACACCATCTAAAAAGAAAAAGGGAATAGCTTACAAACTAAAATATCTCTATTGAGATCTACTCATATCATTAGGATACTTACCAATTTGAATAAATCTAATCACATCTTATGTCCAACTCTATATATGCAAGGAACTAGTTGGTTGGGGGTAATCAAGATTGATCAAAACCTCTTATTTTGACTCATGAATATTTGAATATAGATGTTCACAAAATCCCTTACCTCTTATCAACTTTTTCACTTTGATATCAACATCATATTCCATTACCTTAGTGATCTACCCTACCCTCTACTCACTAAGGTCTTTGTTCAAAATAAACTCTTTGGTACTAGGACGAGATACCATATCATGAATTTTATTTTTGGAAACCTTATGCCTAAACTTATTTAGTCCTCTTACAATAGCAAGTACTTGCTTCTCAACAAAGGTGTACTTGATTTCATAATCTTCCAAAGTTTGACTAAATAATTTAATTCATTTATCTACACCCTCATCATTCCTTTGCATTAGCATAACTGAGATAATATCAAGGTTAGAAAATGAAGTCTTTAGAAAAAATAGGTTTCAAAAGAGTAGGAACTTGTGTAACTTATTTTTTAATGGCTTCCAAACTGTTCTTACCTTCCTTAGTCTAAGAAAAAACCTAATTATTGTTTAGCATGGTTGTGATAGGTTTCACTAAATATGAAAAACTAAGTATGAATATTCTTTAAAAAATTATATTACTTAATAAAATTTGGATAATTTTATTATGTAATGGGAATGATAGGCATAAAATATCCTCTATCCTTTTAGGATCAATATCCAAACCATATTTATAAATAATGTGTCCTATGAGCTTACCTTCATGGACATCAAAGATGCATTTTTTTTAGATTAAGAGATACTCCATACTACCTTCATCTTTCAAAAACTTGTATCAATCATTTCATATGTTCATTATGATCTTTAGAAAACAATATTATATCATATATATAAACTAACAACATCTCATTGATCAAACCTTTGAAGGCCATGTCCAATTATCTTTGAAAGCTAACACTAGCATTTAACAAACCAAATGGCATCTTTATATAAGAAAAAGTACCCAATTTATTAGTTAATGTTGTCATAAATTGATAATCCTCATTAAAAATAATATAATTATAACATGAGTATCCAAGAGACAAAAACATTGAGTTCCTGAAACAACTTGCAAAATCTATTCCATTGAAGATAGAGGATAGTGAACTTTGAGTGACACCCATTTAAGATATATGAAGTTCACACAAATCCTTATATCCACATTTTTATTCCTAATAGGCATAAGTTTATCTACCCATGCTGAATTTTTTATAGGAAATATTATTTTAGATTCAAGGAGTTTAGTGAGATATAACCTCATGAATTGCTCAACCTTGGGATTGATGGGTCTTTATTTCTATCTAACCAATTTAACTCTAGGTTCTAATTAAATTGGTATGGTGTGATAGGATATAATCAAATCCTTTGAGTTCCTTATATTCCCAAGAAAATATATCATGAAACTCTTTACATAACTCAATGAATGCTTATTTATCTAATGTAGAACATACCTTGCCTAGTTTAAGGAGTCTATCTTTGAAGATCAAGACTCTTTCATAGTTCTCCTCTTTTGTATACATAGTCATTTTTTAATTATTCCTTTGATCATTATCATTGAATATAATATATAAGGTCACTATTCCCTTAGGTATTTTATTTTTCCTTAGCTACATAATCTGATCACCAAATTATTCTTGGAGTCTCCTTTTATTCCTTGAAGAAAACTCAACCTCATTTTTCAATAAGCATGAAATGTGTTTGTCATTATAAAACACTTACCAAGACACTTAATTATAAGATATAGAAGGTATAATAATGATATTAATGTGAGATTTCTTCCCCTCTTCTTTTATGGTAGTTTGAGTATCAAATTGAGCTCTTATGGCAACTAGTCTATCATCATGATTATTATGTTCCCCTAGGAATGATTATATGTTGAATGAATTGAAGTCTATAAGAAACCACATTCTTAACTTGATAAACAACTAATTCAATATCTCCATATACTTTAAATTTCTTGATTCCCTTTCTCATTACCCATTAAAGGCCATGAATTAAACCTTCATACTCATCCATATTACAAGTACAACTGAAATGGAATCTATATGAAGCATAATACTATTATTTACATGGTGAGACCAACATAACACTAGATCTTTCACCAAATTTAATTGTTGAACCATCAAAAAACATCTTCCACATCTCATCATCTTCACCTTCTTCTTTGGCAAGTAGAGGTGTTAGTATTGGAAGCAACCACATTCCTAACCAGATAAACAACTAATTCACTATCTCTATATACTTGGAAGTTCTTGATTCCCTTTCTCCTTACCCATTAAATGCCATGAATTAAACCTCCATACTCATCCATATTACAAGTACAACTAAAATGGAATCTAGATGAAGCATAATACTATTATTTACATGGTTAGACCAACATAACACTAGGTCTTGCACCAAATTTAATTCTTGAACCATCAAAAAACATCTTCCACATCTCATAATCTTCACCTTCTTCTTTGGCAAGTATAGGTGTTGGTATTCCTTCTTCATGTACACAATATACTCCAAGATCAGTTTCCTCCATAAATGCATAAGGATCATGCTCATACATATTGGTACCATATTCATCAAGAAACAAATAAAAAATGCTTTTAATCTTGTAATAAGTACTATCATCTAAAATATAATCCTTCGCTTCATGAAAAACATAATTAAAATTGGAACTTATGTCAATGTAAGGCTTAATATGAAACCTTGAAAAAGTATAAGTTATTGTGGTTACCTTGGATCCATATATTATTTTAAAATCCAAGAAGGACCAATCATTTGAGAGATAGTCACCTATCTTAGATGTAAATTCCCTTGCTAGGTAGATTACAAAGTGACTTGGGAGATCAACAATAACTATATCTTGAAGGATAGGAAAACTAATATAATAATGCAAAAAGACCTTCAAGTTTTTTATTAGTCCTATCATATTAGAAGGTGTACCATATAGTTGTATAAATCCTTTGCTATGAGGCTCATACTTTAGGACTAATTTATCATCTACCACTTTGGGTATGACTGAAGTAGAAGGTCCACTATCAACTACGTAGTTATGGATCAGTTTGTCACCCACTATGAGAGTGAGATAGGATGGTGGAGGTTTATTATCCCTAGTAAATGGTTCAAAAATAGTGTTAAGAGAATTTGTAAAAGTAACATGACCATGACCTTGACTTGAAGGAGGGACACTAGTAGGGATAATAGATGACTACTTTTGTAGGAGCTCTTTTTGACCAGGCATATGAAGAACATCCCAAAGGGAAATGGATGTTTTAGTACTCTTAAATGAATATACACTGTTTAAATAAGCCATACCTAATTTATATTATATTCTTGGAGGTAATTAAGTGCTTAGATCCTGAGGAGTTGGAGTGCCTTGAACAATCTTTCCAACATTATAATTTGGAAGATGTGTAGAGTTATTTGAGGTTACCACACTCGTATCCATACCTTGTTGCTTTATATGAAGATTAAATGAAATTGTAGGCACATTAATATCACCACATAAAGCCTTTCTCTTGGATCTAATATTTTTTGAAATAGAGGTTCCTTGACTAATCACAAAAGTGTCCTCAACTAGGAAGTTGCTGAAGATCTATCCTTGAGGCTGTCCACTTTCACTTGTTTGCATCATGACTTCATCTTCAATTGATAAAAGAGGAGTAACTCCTCTTTGAGAAACAAGAGAATTATCTCTACCTTAATTATCAACCATTAGGTGGCCTTATTTCTAATTTTTATCTTTCACCAAGTTGCTATGAACTGGTACCATCCCCTTTGCATTAGTGGTTGAGTTACGATTGTACACATTATTAGGCCTATTAGAGTTAGGCTACCATTGACCTCTTCCTCTTCCATATTTATAGCTAGATTTTTGTTGATAAGGATTTGAATTTTTATAGTAACATTGATACATATTATCTTACCTAATTTGTGTTAGGAATAAATCATAAATGAATGTAGAACCATTCCATAGAATCACAATAATAAGATTTGTAAAAATATTTGTATAAAGAATAGAAAATAAACATTTACAATAAGAAGAATAGATTTAATGTGGTTCACCCAATTTGGGATACATCCACCAAGAAACACCTACTTAAATTTTATTACAAGCCACAAGACTAAAATCCACTCTTAGATCAGTCTTTTCACAATTACAATGCATAAATATTTTTTGGAGCTATGCTCTACAAACCATCATAAATTCTCACCTGAATTCACACACTTTATTCTTAATTCTCACAACTTAGATCTCAAAATTATGAAAAATATATAGTATTTTTATGTACATCCATCTATATATAGACAAATAAATAATACATCATGGTAACACATTATGGTTTCAATGCTCAACCACATAATATAGGTGTATGCCTGTAACATATTGATGCCTATCTATAACATGTTGATTCCCTCATTACACCAATGATCAACCACATCATCATGATAGAGTTCACCCATAATTTTATCCTAATGTTTTACTACAACTACATCTTAACCTTCACCCACAACAGTATCTTAGTGTTCATGCACATTTGTATCTCGACATTCACCCATTATTTTACTCCATGTCACCATTCATCTGGAGGACTCAGATGTCTACCCATAATGAGATATAATTAGTAAATAGGCTCCAAAACATAAAAATATCCCACAAATGTGGCCACACCATTTACTATATTTCCTAGTGTAGGATTTTTTGATATGTTACTTGGTCAACCATGGATCCAAAAGCTTTGAGAAATGCCTTCTACAGTTCACATATGCATGAAATTCATTCATGCTAATCAGGTTGTTATAGTTGGTAGAGTTCCATATGAGTTACCACTCCCCACTTTAGAACCATCTTCTATAGCTGGTGGAGTTCCATATGAGTTACTACGTAGTTTTTTATTATTCCTTGTAGGTATTATTTTTTTTTTCTTCCTAATTTCACATGTATTCATAGTGTTTCTTACAAACTTATTTTACTACTCTTCCTGCCTCAACCTTAGTTTTGTTCATTTTCTTACACAAACTTTTCTAATTCTTAATTTTAATATTCAATTAAGGAATATTTATATTTTATAGCATTTTATTTAGATATTTTATCTTCCTTTGTATTAATCTTGTCAATGTCCCATGTTAGTTTCACTTTTTCCATAGCATGTGATTTTTTTACTACATAATAGGTATATCCTTTTCTCACCCATGACACAAGAAATTTTTAAATTTTATAGATCCCTATGAATCATGTGATTTTAATATCATATTATAAAATTTGTAATAAAATCTTGTTGATCCAGGCAACAATTCGGGTGACAGTTCCACCCCAATTGATGACGAAACTTCTGGGAGCCATAACTTTTGCACCATAGCTCCAATTGACTCGCTGTTTGAACCATTAGAAATAAAAGAATGAGGAGAAATTCATGAAATGGAAATGATCTCTTCTCAATGAATTTTGACCCCTGAAAACCCAATGGAATTGCCCCAAATTTCAATTTTAGTAGTGCAGTCTAAAAATAGTAAGTTTCTAAAAATAGTAATTCCTCAAATTCTGTATTGTTTTAAATATTGGAAGTTAAACAACTTAATCTCCCTTGATATTTGTGACCTTATACATCCTCCCCATGCTTTCAAAATGTGTATAAATGAAGAGAGAACCTAAAATGTGAGGACAGACATCTCTTCCCAAACATAAGCATATATTTGTATTGCGATCTTGAGTAATACTACATCTCTACTCAGAGAATTCATTGTTACTATGTTATTTCTATGATATTTAGATATTTATCAACCAAAACTTCTGAGTTTTGGATCACTTTTTGAATTTATAACCATATATGTGTGTCTTCATAGATCTTCTAGTTAATAATGAGCCAAACCTTGTTGAATTTCTACAAATCCATATGCACCCTGGGTAGAGGAGGTAAGGTACATTGAAAAACATACACCTAATACCTTGGCTCAATTTCATGTGATGTCTATAATTTTATTTATTTTATTAACATGCATCTCTAAACATTGACCCTCCTATAAAAATGGCCACTTATTTGATATAAAAGTTTTAACATGAAAATATCCTAAAACATTTTGCACATTCATTCCCAATGGATTATTTTGGGCTTATTAAAAAACCAAAAAAAAATTTAAAACCAATTTAAATGCATAATTTAGTCCATTGAATCACATATCTATATTTTGGATATGATTCTCTATCATGTGAATGAATTGTGCCAAATATTATGTAGAAAAAAATTGATGTAGCTATCTTTTTTTGGTATAAATAATTTACATGGGTATTATTTCATTATTTCCATGAACCTAATTTATTATATGAGCATATGAATCACCATTAAATGATAAAAATTATTCCCATGGTATATTACCTTATTTAGTAGGTTCAATATAGTATTTTTTAGTAGGAGTTAAGTGATATATGTGACTAATATTTTGTATTTTAGGAGAATGCATAAAATGGGACTTTAATTATTCCATTTAAAAGTGTGGATAGGTCTTAAGTGTATATACTAGTTAGGTCCATGTTTTTTTCTATTTTATAAAACTTTGGTTTCTCTTGTACATGTTGAAAATAGTAAGGAAACTCTCTAATTCACATATCTTATAGTTTTGCCTCATTATTAACTTTAAGCTAGCTATCATCATTATATTCATATGATGAAGATAACTCATTTGGTATCTTATATGGATTTCACTTATAGTTACTCAAAGGTATGATAATAACAACATCCTCTTGGTGTGTTTCCAATTGGATTTCCATTGAGCTTATAGTCATGCAATCATCATAGGCCCAATTTTCTGAATTAGATTAGGAAAATGAGTCTCATATATCTTCAAGTGAATCACTTAAAAATATAATTTACCTTATATTTGGCCTTCCAATAGCTTCCAAACTCAATTTAGGAAGCATACTTATAGTGCTAACTGAATAGAATATCACATTAGGAACTTCATATCATGCTAACTCAATGTCCACTCTGACATGCAAATCTTGTGTTTTATTAGTTTTGGTATACCAAACCACTCACTGTGTTCTTTATTTTCATCCTTTTGAAAAATCCAAAAAATTATGTAATAATTTGTAATATTTTTGGAGATATCCTTATTTCTTAAAATACTTACCAATTTTAGTAATTCTATTAGAATTGAGACTACTCCCACTTGTTTTAGGGTATATATATTATATCCATACACTGGGGTATGGACTATCATTGAGTCTCCTTCACTTGAATTTTTATTTTTGATTGAATGTAATAATAGGGTTTCTTAAATCATAAAAAACTCATCTCTCATATGGTCTAGATACCTATCCTCTCACACTTTTTTTATTACATTTTCTTCAGGTATCCTTGGAGGTGGAAGAGATTGTTATCTATATTGATTCTTAGGAATGACCTAGATAAAATCCTAGTCAGTGGGATGAGAATGTATCATATTAACATTTAAAATTGTCTTATTTTTCCTTTTATTTTATAAAATAGGGAAAACATTATTATTATTATGTTTTCATCCATTTTAAATATATGCAAAAAAAATCCCATTACAAGTTATAAGGATAGTTTCATGCAATATGATTTATTTCCCCACACAGGTATTAAGTAGCAAGTTTTATTGGATATTTATTACTTTTCCTTCATATTTAATTACCTCCATCATAACCTCCCTATATTTTAGGTTAAACCCATGCTTTTTATTGATTAGAATATCCTCTATATTTATTTTGAGGAGGTGGTGACTATAGATACTAAAATATGATTTATGTACTTATCTAGTCTTGTACACTTGGAAAATGTCCATCTCGGTTATACCTTTGAGTTATATACCTACCCACTATCAAAAGGATCATGTTCACTATCTATTTGTGCCTACATTTATTATATCTTAGTCTGATCATTTTTATTCTAATGACCAAGCCTTACATATTATGCAAAAAGCTCTAAACCTAATTATTATCCTTCACTTCTAGCTCTAAACTTATAACTATTTTATATCTTCCTAAACATGTGTGTCATAGGTGGACACCTACATCAATTCAAGTGTCCAACTTTCCTATAATGCGTCTAGTGCCCAAAAGCCATTTAATTTGAAAATGAAACATATCCAAAAGGTCAGCCTAATTTCTTTAGTGTGAGATAATTATAAAATGGATTTGTATATATACAATATCAACCCTCATTCATTTTTCACCTATAAATCACTTTGAAATCATGTACAATTCACATACAAATCTATGAAGAGCCATTAAATCAATAATTCAAGTGAGAAAATTTTCCCTATTCATACTTATTTATACTTTACTTTTATTTCCCTATTTTTTTGGTGTTGTCTTATTTATTTTTCCCTAAAACACCTATATCAGATTTAAATAAAACCCAAAAATATTCTAAAATTTATATATTCTTATCATGAAATATATTACTAAGTTTTCTTTGAGGTTTTCAACCTTTTAGGGTTTCAAATTATAGTGATTATCTAGTGATAATTTTTCCTATCATGTTGTAATTCTAAAATTTATATCTTATTTTTATTCTCATATTAGTTTGTAGAAAATTTAAAATGGATAAAAAGGAAATTATTATTCCTCCTATCCATAATAAGGGTGATACCTGCCATCCCTCTAACCATGTCCATGCCACAAATTATTCAAGAGGTAAGGTGGTCCATCCTATAGTGCCAAAAAAATGTAACCAACAAACCCTTCCAAAAAACCTAGATGCTATGTTTATGCATGTTCAATCTAAATTACTTGGGGTTTGTGATTATAAATCAATAAAATATAAAAAAATAACTATGATCAAGTTAATATAAGAATTACAAAATCAAAATTAGTATTTCATTTCAAGGATCACATCATTGTAAAATCAAATTACACACCTATAAAATCCAACATATGGTAGTGTTAATTATGTGTTTGCATATTCATCTAACAATGGTTCATACCCAAATGAAAATTTGAGATAGAATACATATAAAATAAAGGACTCAAAAAATGACCAAAAGGATACTAAGAGATCAAGTGAAACCCTAAAATAAATAATTAAAAAAAATGTTATTCAACTACCTCCCCTACATCATATAAGGAGATACAAATATTATTATGGATATCATAAAATGTATGGGAATCATTCATATTGTTATTTTAAATTAAAGAATAAAATAAAATTTCCCAAAGGTAGTGGTGATTATATCATTTATACATTAACCAAGATAACCACTCACATTATAGGTACTACTCCTAGAACACAAGTGCAAAAAGAGAAAATATGGGTACCAAAAAATAATTCAGAGAAAAATAATTATAAATGCAAAATCTAGAACAAGAAAATATTATAAATTTAAATATATAGCAAGCAATGTTATAGAATGATCAAGAGGAAAATGATACAAGTCTACCTCTCAATCATTCTTATCTTTCAAAATAATATGGTTTTAGATAGAAATATCTACAACACTTTGGTTATCATGGTCTAGCTTTGGGAAAACATTATAAAGGCATCATTAATCCTATCTCCACAACTGATCAAAATGATCATCAAGGATTTGCATATATTATTAATACTAATAAAAATCATTCAAGACCACATAGTCCTATGACATTTATGGAAAGCATATACATCACCAAATATTACACCTATACATGCTCCTTGATAGTACCATGAATTTGATATACCATATCTAATACTCATATAATTTTAGATGAGCATCCCTTATATGGGATAATTTTATAAAATTTACATAATCAAATATTATAAAAATAGTAAAATATTCAAAAAGTTCAAAAATAAAAAACAAATTCGATATGTTCCTAGTTTTACTATTTCTTATACACATGTTGTTTTATCCATGTTAGTAGATAGAATATCATTCCTTTATATATACACACATGTTTCATGATTTATTTGAGAATGATATATGGATACTTAGGTATATTATATATGCATGTAAAAATGTTGGGATTACCCTCCACTCATGTCTTAAGTACATTGGGGGCATCTATTAATTTGATCATGATATACTCATCTACATTATTTTATTATCAATTTCAATTATCATGTTTGAGTTTATACACTTACACATGCCTATATTCATGCATATACATTTAAAAATAACTTAATATGCTATTTACTTAACATTTATTACAAATACATATGTTTATGAACTAGTATGTTATGTTCATGTTGGTTTCCTATTCTCCTTGTTTGTTTTTATCTTACATTGTATTGCCTATTTTGAGTATTTGAATATGTTTCATCCATTATGAAAACCATAACTTTTATTACCTATTTTTAAATTTGTACATGTCATGTTTTGTTGTATTTGGACATTTGAATGTGATTCTATACTTTTTGGACATTTGACTAAGTCTCCCTTCTATTGTGGGGAATTTCAACATGTCTATTGTGTATGAGGTCCTCTTGGACCATTTTATTGTTTATTTGATTTTAGGTGATCTTGTGTGTGTTCTTGATTTATTATTTATCTTGTATTATTACTATTTAAATGTTTCCTTGATCTACATCGTGTATCTTAGGATTTTATGTGATCATATACTACATTACTAAATGTTATATCTACCTAGACATGTTACCTATTTATGTTACATGATCCATAAATATATTATATAGTTATTTTATCCTTTTTATGTGAGTTACATACCATATTATATTTCCCATCACCTAAAATTAGGAGGGGTGGCATATTAGTGGGGGGATTTCATAGAGGAATGGCCTCTACAATTTCATAGATTCTACAGATTACACTAGAGGCATGTTATGGAAACATATTCTCTACATTTAAAAAAGTTATCAAATTCTCCAAATTATAGTCAAAGTATGTTATGGAAACATATTTTCCATAATTAAAAAAATTATTGATTCACTAGATTTTAGAGTTGTATGATTTAGATACACATTGTGGAAACATTATATACATTGATACTATTACTATACCTAGGTTTTAGTTTGAGTTATATATGAGGTGAATATGCCATGAAAATAGCACCTAAAATTAAAAAATTAAATCATTTTCAAGATTTCATATATTATTACAAACTATTATTATACCTAGGTTAGAATACTATGGATTGTTATTGAGCCAATCTACTATAGTAATTGGTACACTTTTGGAAGGCTGAGTTGATTAAATCACTAAATATTACAAAGATTATAAGCTAGATTAGATTAAATCATATAAATATTACCATAATTATAGGTTGGATTTGATTAGATCATTCACCCTCACAAAATATATGTTGTGAGTTGATTAAATTACTCTCACTCACTAGATCATGGACATATTTGGGTTGTATGATTGAGATGAAACAAGATCAATCGATGTGTTGTAGATCACACTCACATCAAGGTTAGGGACTTGTGTCTTCATAAATATATATGCACAAGCATGTTCATATTTTTCCTAATCTTAGAAATAATGCTTCATAATTAGGTATACTTTCAAATCAAATTGCTAAAAGGCAATACAGTTGCATCAACACACAAGTGTAATCCTAACCTTACTATTTATAATTTTAACCATTTAAAATTATTTCAATATCATATTTCATACACTAATTATATACTATATCATCATCTTGGTTTCATGTCATTAATAAAAAAATCACTCAAGTTGGTCTCACTTAAAGATAAGGTGTGTTATACATACTTAGTTATGCATTTCTTTAATTTAAACTATAAATTTTGTTCCTATATTAAATGGGGGATATAGATACTAAAATATGGTTTATGTTTTAATATGGTATTATACATGTATAATTAATTTTCACCCTTGGTGAGGGTTATTCAGGCTCTCCCCAACTAAGCTACAATATTGGGACAACCCTAGGCTATGGGTATCCTATAATAGGATTGAACCTCTGAAGAAGGTTGACTTCCTCTTCATGGATAACCTATACTAATGTTTCTTCATGGAAAAGGGTTACTAATAGAGATAAAAACGTGATGCACCAAATCAAATGAGAACTCACATATGCATGAAACATACATTGAAGAATAATAAGACAATACTAGGTCACACAATCTCAATATCTAGCTAATTGCATAAGTATTTCATGAACTAGGTTCACCAACCAATGAATCAAGGAAAGAAGAATTATAATACTCAAACCAAGCTTGCATTAATGGTAGAAAGAACAAAAGTTCAGACGTACAACTAACTTGAAAACACCCTAAAATAGGCAAGAAAGAAGGAAAATGGACATGGAAGATTCTCCTTCACAATGCCATCATGGAAAAGCTTACTAAACATAGTTCATAGGGAAGAGATAGGTAAAGAAATTATTTATTGATTTAATAGGTATTTCATACAAATTTAGATAGGGTCTATCCTTATCAAATGAGAGTCTCTTGCTCTTCAAAAATAGAGAGTCCTTGTGAGAGTAAAAAATATGAGAGAGAGTTACAATGGGAAATAAAATAGAAGATATAGGAGAAAGGGGAAGAGAGAGGAGGAACACATCATCATAAAATGATAAATGAGCTTATGCACCTTTCATGAATGATCAATTACATTTTGATCCAATCAAGACTAATCCATCATAGATAAATTAACCTTTATTTGTCTGGATAGCCTCTGAACCCTCTCATTAGTTAAAAAATATACTAGAAGATAATAATGTGCTTAAGATGATGAGTCATGATCTTGTTATGAAAAAATCCCTTAGAGGCCCTTAAAATCTATTAAATTCTCCAACTACATCTTCTAGTCACTAAATCTCCTTCTTGAAACTCTACGCCATCTTCCACATGGATTCATTATAAGGACAAAACCCTCATATCCATTGATCTGATAGAGCCATTACTATATCTATTTTGAGTAGTTGTAGGTACCTATTTATCAAGGATATAACTATGTTAAAGGATGAGGCACTTATCCATAATCACACATCTACCACTACTTTAATAATTGAGCATAAATCTTACTATAGATGAAAACCAATCCCATTTATTGGTTTTCCTATAGTCATCATTTAAATGAAAATCCTATGAAGATGCATGGCCTCATTATTGAACTATATTAGGTTTAAACAAACCTATTCTACCTATGAACCTTGTGGAAGCTGAGAACTCATTATATGAATGGATCTTCTTCAAATAATAATGATCATAGTCATAAAGAAATACTAAAATCCTATAAAATGGACCTTGTATGTTCGAAATATTCAACTAGAGGTTCTAACTAAACTTTAATGGTGGTCCCTTTAAAATACATGTTTTGGCTTTACCTATATTGCATTTGATCTCCATTTAAGTCTTGGATTTGACTTTCTTTATCTGTCATTAATCTTGATCTAGGTTTCTAGATTGTGACACTTGTCATCTCCACATGTTTTCTATGGATTTTAAATTTAGTCTTTATCTTGTTAATTCACTTGCACCATGTGGTATCCTTACATTCAATTTGAGCTCATTGACTCTTAAATTCATGTGCACCATTGATCTAATTTTCATGGTCAAATGCATGTCATTAATCTTGATTAGCTTGATCAAATGTGGACTATTGATCCTTTGATTTACCATGATTGTGCCAATTATTAGTTGTACACTTCATCTCAGGATCCTTTTACTTGTTGACTTGATGTTCATTATTGATCTTTAATTGCATATCATAGATCTTGGTGGTCCCACTAACTTAATATTTTATTCATGTGTCATTGATTTTGATTTAGGCACTCAATATTTTGACATTTTTTAGCTCCATATTTAATCTTAGGATCCTTTGAAACTTTTGAATTTAAGTGTTTATTTCTTATGGTTTTAACTTGACATCCCCATGCACGTCCCACTCTACTATTTCAACTTTGAAGGCTTATATATTGAGATAGATAATGCATCAAGATACAAAATTTATAAAGGTTATTCATGGAAAAAAATCATCATGTTCATATAACCCTTTGAATCTAAGGGGCCTCTCAAATATACTTATTAATATACACAATCAGACTAACCTTCTCATTCCTACATGACTTGTCATGATGGTCTAGCTCCTCTAGGCTTATGTAAGCCATTTTTCTCCCTTAAAAGCTCTAATGAACTAATGAGACTTTTAGAAAACCTACTTCATTCTCCCTAAATGTCATGAATACCATGGATAATTGCTTGACCCTTTCTCTTGCAATTCTACTCCTTCCAATCTATTTGATCATTCACTCAACAAGAACTCTGCTCAGCTTCTCACTCTACTCTAGGACTTCTAGAACACTAATCCATTTATGCAAAGTTTTGTATGTAGGCCAAAATTGGCCAAATTTTTTTTTTACATCTTAGGATTGCATGTCTACTATACAAGAGACTAGTAGCCTTAAATTGTCTATTGGCATGGAATCACAAATATTTCCTTCCTAGATGATCATTAAAAATGATACAAGGCTACACCTTCATAGAAAAATCTCTTAAATCAAAAAGGATAAAATAAATAGAATCAATAATGTGCCCAAGGCACTTATGTAAGGGAAACATATAACTAAATGAAATTTGCATAAGGAACTTAGAGGAAGACATGAAATTTACTCTAATATATACAACTTTAGGCATTGAATGCAAAATCCTTTAATAAAAAAAAATTAAATGAATGTAATTTACTATTATAGGTAATACCTCTCCATCCAAGTGGGTAAGCTAAAATTCATTATTTTTTTTTCATCCATAAATCAAATAAGGGCTACTCCACAAGATGTCAAACTTTGTATGGTTGCCTAGCTTAGCCTTATTTCAATCCCATTTGAGGACTAGGTCCCCTTATTTGAATTCTCTTACAATGGCTCTCTTGTTAAAGGCTTTCTTGACCTAATATTGATGTGAATTAAGTGTCTTCATTGTAAGGTCCTTGATCTCTTCAATCTCCATGAGCTTTGCCATCCTCATGCTCATAGGTTCACTCTCCATAAACTCAAGATGGGATAAATCCAAGTTTGGTAACTTAAGAGAGATGGGAAATTTGGCTTCCCTTCCATATATAATAACATATGGTGAATTGCCAATGGCAACTTTAGGAGTCACTCTATTAAAAAATAAGGCTATCCTTAACTTTGTATGCCATACTCTCTAGTTCTTTTCTATGGTCCTCTTGATAATCCTTATCAAGTTCTTGTTTGTGGACTCCACTAGTCCATTACCTTAGGGGTAGTAATTGGAAGATGTACAGAGGTAGATGCCTAGTTGAAGTTCCAACTCACTTATTCTCATTCCAACAAATGTTAAGACATTACCTAAAATTATTATTTCTAGTACACCAAACCTAGTGACTATACTATCATAAAATTCTAATACTATTATTTCATTGGCTTCTTTTAGGGAAATTGCCTCTACCCACCTGGTGAAGTAGTCAATAGTAGTAGTTACCTATTTGTGTCCTCCACTATAAGGTGCATTGATCATTCCTATGAAGTCCCAACCCCATTGCATGAAGGGTTGTTACACCTAAATTTGGTTGAGAGGAAGGGATGCCATTCTTTGCTTACTTGTAAAAATAACATACTTTTAACATTTTTTTACCCATGCATAGGCATCTTTGAAAAGGCTGAGCTAGTAATAACCAGATCTCATCACATTTGTTGTTGTAGTCCTTGGAGAAAAAAGGCCTCCTATAGGCCCATCATGAAATTGGTCCAAGATCCTTGACACTTATTCATCATCAATGCATCTAAGAACCACTCCATTAAGATTTAATCTAAATATAAATCCATCAATTAATGAATAAGGTATGGACTAAATTATAAAATGCCTTATCATTTCCCTATTCATACTTAGAGGACACTCACCTATTAGCAATAAATGTGTCATATCCTAGAACTAGCTATTATGTGGTGGGGGTGCATCTACTTGTGATTTATCTTGTGTCACCAAGATAGTTTCTTTATCTTTGTGGAGGTCATCAACCATATGCTCACATAATACTTTGATTCTCACTAGCTTAGTGACCTTGATATCCACATCATACTCCATGACTTTGGTAGTCCAACCAATTATCTTTTCATTCAAGTCCTTTTTGAGAAGGAAATCTCACTCTAGGGTGAGATACCATAAGATGAATCTTGCTATTGGAAAGCATTGGTCTAAAAAAATTTAGGCTTCTCAAAGTTGTAATAATTTTCTTTTCTACAAAATTATACCTTACCTCCTATACCTCAAGTGCTTAGCTAAATAAAAAAATTGGTTACTCAAGTCCTTCACCATTCTTATGCATCAACATAGATGATATATTTTCAACATTGGCAAAGGTATACAATATGAAATCCTTTGAGAAATTAGTATTCTTGAGTTAGGGTGCTTAGGCAGTGGCCTACTTGATAGCCTTAAATGTTACTCTTCCTTCATTTGACCAAGTGAATGCTTGGTTCTTCTTTAACATGGAAATGATGGGCTTGACCAAGTTTTTAAAACCATGTATAAACCTCCTCCAAAATTTATTTTCATAAGGAAGCTTTGGAGTCATTTCTTTTGCTTGGGTAAAGATAATGCTAAGATAACACTTATTCTATCAAGTTCAATGGCTAATCCCTACTTTGAGACAATATGTCCCAATATTTTGCCTTCATGGATATCAAACACACATTTCTTGGGATTCAAAGAGATCCCATACTCTTTACATCTCTCAAAGATAAATCTTTGGTGATCTAAGTGTTCACTAGACTTCTTAGAGAAAAATACGATGTCATGCAAGTAGACAAGCACCATATTATACAATAAGACTTATAAATCCATGTCCATTGCTCTTTGAAAGGTGACTCTATAATTTGATAATCCAAAACGCATCTTCTGATAAGCATATGTGCCCCACTTTGTTGTGAAGGTAGTCTTATATTGATCTTATTCTCTTACCATCACCTAGTTGTTACTTGAATACCCATCTAAGAGAGAGAAGTGATTTGAACCAATACCTATCTAAATTAGTTGTTCCGTGGATGGTAGGGGGTTTTGATCCTTCAAAGAGACTTTATTTAGGTCCCTAAAGTCAATACATAATATAATATCCTTATTATTTTTCCTCACATGTACCAAGTTGGCTACACATGAGGAGTGATTGATAGGAAAGATAATCTTTGTCTCAATCAATTTAATCAATTCTTTCCTCATAAGCTATTTAATTTTTTGGTTGATGGGTTGTTGCTTCTACTTGATAAGCTTGGCAAAATTCTCTAATTTTATAGTGTGTTGGGCTAGCTTGGGATCAAAACCTCTTAGGTTAATGTATTCCCAAGCAAATATGTTTGCATATTTTTTATAAATCTCAATGAAATTATGCCTTGTGGCCCTAGTTCTTACCTTTCCAAGCTTAAGGAACTTGTCTTTAAGGATAATGACACTTTCATAGTTCTCTTCATTGGTTGAAATTATTGATTTGTTTTTCCTCATATGATTTCCTTCATGGAAGAGACCTTCAAGGGTGACTAGTCCTTTAGGAAGTTTGTTAGACATCAACTAAATAATTTTATCCTCATATTGACGTTGAAATTTATCCTAGTTCAATGAGGAAAATCTTACTTCCTATTGTAAGAAACAAGTAATCCATTTGTCATTATCAAAGACCTACTAATGAGATTCATTATTTGGAATTGATGGTATTACTACTACCTTAACACATGGATACACTTTGGGATTTTTTAATTCATTTTTGAGGTCAAATTGAGCTCCTACAGTTGCCAATCTACCAACATGTTGATTTTGGTATTTTGGCACTATATTATTGTTAAAGGCCTCAAAATCCTCAAGGATGTCCCACACTCTATGTTTGTAGGATATCATCAAGTGGTTTTTTAATGATGTTTTTATCTCTAACCTAATTCAATAGTATCTCACTATCCCCATACACATGTAACTCTTTAATTCCTCTCCTACTAGCCCACTAAAGGCCATGGATAAGACCCTCATGATTTTCATCATTACAAGAGAAACTACATTGGAAACTATAAGAAGAGAAATATTTATCATTATAGGGGATATTATAATTTCACCTGCACCTACTCCATGTTTTCTCCTTGAACCATCAAATAACAACTTCCACAAGCCACTAACATCTTCTCGGGGTCTAGTGAGGGATGGCATGGATTCAATTTCCTCATACAAGTAGTAGACGCCCATGTCCCTCTCTTTAACACCTTCCAAAGGATCAGCTAATTGATTATCACTCCATAACTCATCCAATAACATATCATGTATCTCCTTAGGGTGAGTTTTTAGTTCTTGACCAATAAGGTGCTCATCCTCATCTAAGATGGTATAATTGATGTTTGAACTATAGGACCATAGGGTTGTATGTGGAATTATGTAATAGGGTCAATTTTAATGGACACATTGGTACCATAACTTATTCTGAAAACCATGTAGAACTAATACATTGTTAGATAACCCATAATATTTTTTGTGAAGTCTCTAGATAAGCATAAAGAAAAATGAGGAGGCACATCAAGAATCAACACATCCTGAGCCATAAAAATACAAGGACACACCTTTAAGGTCAAGTTTAAACCTTTGATAATGCCAAAAAAATTTGTGGAGGATCCATCAATATACAAAATTTCCTTAGATTAGGTTTCATACTTCAAACCATGCCGATATGCTACTAATCTCGACATCATTATTGCATTTGCTCTACTATCTACATTATAATTATGAACTAAAGAGTCACCAATGATTACATAAATGTATAAGGAAGGAGGTTTGACCACCTTATTTAATTTTTCTTTATTTGGTTTTTGGCTACATTGGTGAGGGCCACATTTTCCTTGCTTGGTGGCTTGTTTGAAACATTTATCTTTAAAAATATTTATTGAAGGATATCTACTTGACCAGGCATAGAAAGTACATCCCACATTGGCACACTCACATTGTATTTTTTCATTTATTCCACAATTTTGATGGTCAAACCACCAACTTTTGCTTGTGCTTTTGAGTTTTGGAGTATCAAGGTAGTCCCTTGGTTTTGATTATTTAGAGCAGTTGGAACCTTTGGAGTAATAGTAGGTTTCTTTGGTTTTGATACTAAAGGAGTAATGGTAGGAAACTCTTTGAATACTTCATTATTACCATCCATATTATTTATTTTAAATATTTTATTAGCTATCACTAGAACATATGCTTGGATAGAACTAGCATGTTGATTGAGTGCATATCATTCTTCTTGATCATAATTTACCATTGTAGTACATAATTATATTTGTTCTTAATTATGTCCCTAGCCTTGTTGATGCTCCTCTAGTTTTTTCCTCATGGGAACCTCTACATTTTGAGTCATAAGGGCTTGATTATACCCATAATTAGCACATTGATTCCATTACTCATTGAAATTTTGGTTAAACTCAACATTTGGGATAATGGGTTGACCAAAATTTAGATTCCAAGGCATGATACCTTCAACTTCTCAAGTAATGTTATTTTGAGTAGGGAACAAAGTAGTATAAAAAAATTTAGTATTTGGGTTATAATGATTTTGCCTAACATAGATAGGCTAACCTTGTCCTTGGCTTTGTTGTTGGCCTTGAATTTGGAAACTCCCTTTATAGGGTGGCCTATTTGCTTGATAAGACTACCATTGAGCCTGATATGTAATTTAATAAGGCCTATTGAAATAGGATTGACACCTCTTCACATTTACTAATTAATTTCCAAAGGACTGAAACATGCTCTTAAGCTCATGGAAATTTTTTTTTTTTGGGAGTCAATACATTGACTAGTGGAGGTCTTTTATTGCTTTGGTTTAGGTATGTTAACAAGTGTTGGCATAGGATAAATAGAAGAAAGGGGAGGAATAACAATAAGATGTGGCTAGATATTAGGAAATAAAGGCATTGGTGGTCTAGGTGTAAGTTTACCAACTTGAACTAGATAAGTTTTTTCTCTAGCTTCCACCTCATAAGTATTGGATAGTGTGTCCCTACCATAGACTAAATCATTACTACAATGTCACTATTGAGTGCTTTCAAATAGTAAAGGAAAGAAAATTTAGGAGTAGGCCTAGTAGAGACAGGGATTTTGTTCTATGTTTTTTGGAACCTTGTATTAAAGTCTTACATGACTTCATGAAGAGCCCTCTTGATTATGGTTATCTACTCTACAAGTGACAAATGATCACTTTTGTCTTCAAATATTTTACACAAGGCATCACCTAACTGATCCCATGATGTTATAAAATTAGTAGTAAGGTTCTTATACCAATACAAAGAATTATGCTTGAAAGAGATGGATATACACATTTTCCTTAGTTATGTCATGAATATTACAAAAGTTGGATATATCTCTGAGGTGTTTATAAGGGGTTGTAGATTGGTCCCCTATGAAATAAGGGACACTTTTAAGAGTTGTTACTAGAATAGGATCATATTTATGGAGGTATAAAGGACTTTGGCCATTAAAAGCAACAAAAGGAAACCTCTAGGGGTTATCATGCTAATGAAAGGTCCTAACAAAGATCTTCTTGTAGGGGTAGACCTTGAAATTGGTCCAGAAGGAAATATTACTTTATATGGATGTGTATTATCAAATCTAAACCTTTTTATTGAGTTTAAATGCAATTCAATAGATCCAAAAGGAATACCTCTAGAAGCTGATCTTGTAGTCACCTTTGTCATGAAGGATAGCCACTACTCTGCACAAAAATGTTGAGTGTTACTTTTGGAGTCACCAAACACTATTACATGAAAGATATATCTATTCTAAATTGATCAAACTAACATAAAACTTAACCAATATTCCTTGAAAGTGTGTGTCCCACCAGGCATGCTAGAAATTGTTGTAGCATTAATTTTCACCCTTGGGGAGGTTTATCCAAGATTTCCCTAACTAAGCTACAATATTGGGATAACCACAAGCTATGGGTATCCTATAGTAGGGTTGAACCTCTAGAGGAGGTTGGATTTCTCTTGATGGATCACTTATACTAATGTTTTTGATTGGAAAAGGTTAAAAAGGGGAAAAAGGGTTACTAATAAAGATAAAAAGGTGACTCACCAAATCAAATGATAACTCACATATGCATGAAAGATACACTGAAGAATCATAAGACAATACTATCTCACACAATCTAAAAATCTAGCTAATTGTATAAGTATTTCATGAACTAGGTTTACCAAGCAATGAATGAAGCAAAGAGGATTTATAAGACTCACACCAAGCTTACATTAATGGTAGAAAGAACACAAGTCCAAACCTACAATTAACTTGAAAACACCCTAAAATAGGTAAGAAATAAGGAAAATGGGCATGGAAGATTCTCCTTCATAATGCCATCATACACAAGCTTATTAAGCATAGTTCACAAGGAAGAGATAGGTAAAGAAAGTATTTATTACTTTAAGAGGTATTTAATATAAATTTTTATAGGGTCTAACCTTATCAACTGAGAGTCTCTTTCTCTTCAAAATTAGAGAGTCCTTGTGATAGTCAGAAATTTGAGAAAGAGTTACAATGGCAAATAAAATAGGAGATATAAGAGAAAAGGGAAGAGAGAGGAGGAACACATCATCATAAAACAATAAATTAGATGATACCACATTTCATGAATGCTCAACACATTTTAACCCAATCAAGACTAATCCATCATAGATTGATTAACCTTTACTTGTCTCAATAGCCTCCAAACCCTCTCATTAGTTAATAAACATACTAGAAGACAATAATGTGCTTAGGACAAAGTCATGATCTTGATATGAATAAAAAACCATAAGAGGCCCTTAAAATCTATTAAATATTCTAATGGTATCCTCTAACCACCATATTTCCTTCTTGGAACTCTATTCCATCTTCTCTTTAGCTTCATTATAAGGACAAAACCCTCATATCCCTTGATCTGATAGAGTTATGACTATATCTATTTTGATTGTTTGTAGCTACCTATTTATCAAGGATATAACTATATTAAAGGATGAGACACTTCTCCATAATCACAAATATGAACCTAATTTAATAACTAATCATATGTCTTACTATAAATGAAAACTAATCCATTTATTGGTTTTACTATAGTCATCATATCAATGAAAAGCCTATTAGGTTGCCTTATTATTGAACTATATTAGGTTTAAATAAACCTATTCTTCCTTTGAACCTTGTAAAATCCAAGAATTCATTATATGCATGGATCTTATTCAAAGAACAATGATCATAGTCATAAAATAATACTGCAATACCATAAAATAGACCTTGTATGTTTTAAACTTTGACCAGAGGTCTTGAATGAGGTTTAATGGTGGTCCCTTTGAAATACATATTCTATATTTACCTAGATTATATTTGATCTCCATTTGAAGTCTCCTAGGATTTGAATTTATTCATCTACCATTGATTTTAATCCAAGTTTATAGATTATGACACTTGTTATCTCTGTGTTTTGTTTGGATTCTATTGTTCATCTTTATTTGGTTAATACACTTTCACCATATGGCATCCTCATGTTCAATTTTATCTCATTGACTCTTGAATTTATGCACATCATTGATCTATTTTTCATGGTCAAATGTGTGCCATTGATCTTGATCATCTTGATCAAATGTGCATCATTGATCTTTTGGTTTACGATGGTTATGACACTTATCAGCTCTACATTTCATCTTAGGATCCTATGACTTGTTGACTTCATGCTCATCATTGTTATTTAATTGCATGATTAAATGTTCATTATAGATCTTGGTGGTCCCACTAACTTGAGATTTTATTTGCATGTCATTGATTTTGATTTAGGCACCTAATATTTTGGCACTTGTCAGCTCCACATTTACTCTCAAGATTCATTAAAACTTTTGAGTTTAAATGGCTATTTCTTATGGTTTTAACTTGACATCTTCACGCATGTCCCACTCTATTATTTCAACTTTTAAGGCTTATATCTTGAGATATATAAATCATCAAGATACAAAATTTTCATAGGGTATTCATGGCACAAAAATAATCATGTTCATATAAATCTTTAAATTTGATGGACCTCTTAAATATACTTATTAATATGCATAATCAGACTAACCTACTCATTCTTTCATGATGTTTTATGATGGTTTGACTCCTCTAGGTTTATGAAAGTCATTTTTCTCCCTTCAAAGCTTTGATAAACTAATGATACTTTAATAAAACCTGCTTCATGCTTCTTTACTATCATGAACACCATGAAAACCTACTTGACCCTTTCTCTTGTAATTATAGACCTACTTCCAAGCCATTTGATCATTCACTCAATAAGAACTCTGCTTAGCTTCTTAGTCTAATCTAGGACTTCTAGAACACTGTTCCATTCAAGCAAAGTTTTGTATATAGGCCAAAATTGGCAAATAATACACTGGGAAAATATCCGCCATGTTTGTACTTTTTAGTTATAGACATAACCAATACCAAAAGGCTCGTGCTCATTATCTCCATGTGCCTAAATTGCTTATATCTTAGTTTGATCATTGTTATTTTGATGAACAAGCCTTACATATTATGTAAAAATATTTAAACCTAATTATTATCCTTCACTACCAATTTTAAACTTGTAATTATTTTCTAGCTTCCTAGATGCTTGCATCCCAAGTGTATACCTACATCAATGTATGTGTCCAACTTTCCTACAAAGTATTCATTTCCAAAAATTCATCCAATTTATAAATAAAATGTATTGTAAAGGTAGGCCTAAGTGATTTAGGATAATATATTTCTAAAAAGGATTGGTATATATACAATATCAACCCTCATGCATTCCTTACTTAGAAATCACATAAAACTCACATACCTATCTACCAAGGAATATTCAATTGAACATTCAAGTGAGAAAAATGTAACCTATTTAACCTTATTTATATATTAGTCATACGAATAGTAATTTGACACATTTGAATCATTCAAAGAGTATTCTATGAGTCATATTTGCCAAGATACAATCTAGGTCACAATATTACATCGATTATCACATATTGTATATTAATACACACACAAGCCAAAAAGTACAGAATAAATACATAATTATATGGAAATATTTAGATTATTGTCTATATAATCAATTCTCATTGATATATGGGTCATTGGGGAAGCTTGACATCATGAGCCCACTAACCCATTTCTTCCACAATTACTCCAAGAGTGAAGAAGCTAGAGTTTGATTATTTGAAAAAGAGAGACATCATGTGAATGTGATCTAAATACATTAAGAGAATGGAAATATAAAACTAAAAAGGATCTAGTTGGTCATATCTACATCTAATTAATATTCCATACCATACACATGCATTGAAGTTAGACACTTGTGTTGATGTAACTATCTAGATATGATGCAATCATTGAGGCCATAAAAAGATTATTCCCAAAATTTGATGACTATTCTAACATCACAATCTAATAAACTTTTATCCTATTATATATCAGACCTACATGAGCATAATAAACCATTTAAGTATCGATTATTCCCTTTTAATGCAATAATTATCAATAGTCATACTTTACTATTTCTAGCAATCTCAGTTGTACAACTTCATAATATTATTTATTTATGTTTATATTAATTATCTTACTCATTATATTAGTTCACCATACTTGTCTAAAAGATAATATAATACCTCTTAAACCTAGATACCACACATAACGAAATTAAGGGTTAAATAATGACCAATTTATTTATTATTATGGTGAAATAAGAGATCTTCCTTATTAGTACTATGGAGAAGGAGGTGTCTACCCTAGTTGATACTAAGGAGAATAAGGATTTCACCCTAGTTTGTACTAATCAGTACATCCTAGTTGGTGATAATAATACCAAGGAACTACTTAGCTGTAGGCTATATTATTTAGGGATGTAATCCAATTTGTGTTGACTTCTAAATCTTGAGTTGTTATATTTAGTTTTGGTACTTGAACCTACTACATAGCAACTATGAATAAATTTTGGGTGATGTAGTATTTTATACCTTGGAGAGATTTATAATTATTAGAATCATGGTTATGGGATTTATAAAAACTACAAAATACATTACATGATTATCACACATAATGTTATCATCACTAATAATTCATAGTTGCATGTCTTATAATATGATATAATTCATATAATTTTTTTTTATCTTTTAAAATTCATTCTAGTGGTGCCCTTCCTATCCACACTCAATGCACCATACAAAAATATTGGTTTATTCCTATCCTAAATTTCATCAATGATATAAAAAATTACATCTAACATAGCCTTAGATTTTTAAAGGCTAGGAGGGTATTCTCCATATTCCTCTATCTATTCAAATTTGATTAAAGAAAAATTTTCCTTAGCTTTTATGGTAAATTGAGGGTGGGATAAATCAAACTAGATCTTGATTTATAGTCCTTATATAAAATAGGAAACATCGTGTGGATATTCAAATTGAAATTTCACCTTGTCAATCACTATATGAAACCATCGATCATAATACCATAAGGATTCTCTGGATTTTTATCTAATTTATTTAAAATATTTAATGGTTTGTCTAACACACTTATGCATATTTAATTCTCTTATCAATATATATTTTACCTACTTAAGGGTCATATTTTCATGGTTGTTATTAAAGATGGATTCTAGAGCTTGACTAGTCAAAGATCCTATAAGTTTACACTTATTTTAAGTGTCATCTATCACATCCTTTACCTACCATTTCATTTCACAAATCAATATGTACAACTCTAGGTTAACTGGCTCATAATATGACATCAAGGTAACAAAATCACTTATAGGTAATGATATTTTCCATGATTGGGCTAGTTATGACTAGTTTGAGTGGTGGTTACACTAGTATCTACAAACTCATTATGATGTTGCTTGGTATAGACATTAGACTTGACACTTTGACAAGTTGACTCAATGTGCTCCATTGATTTTAATTTTTACAAAGGTCCATAGATCATCGATATCCTACTCATTGAATGTGCCTTTGACACTTGTCACATATACATTTATCTTTGAGATTCACTAACTCTTTGACTGACACTCACCATTATATCTAAATATATGATGCAACATAGACTATCAATCTGTCAAGATCCACTGTTTGAAAACTAATGGCTAGTTCATAGTCTTGAAGTTGACATCCTCAATCCTATCAAATGATACTCATGTTACCATCATTGATGGTTGCATGACTGTAAAATTTAAACTTAGTAAGGTTGTCTACTTGTCTCCTAAAATTTGATGTTGGCATGAATGTCTCACATTGTATATCCATTTTAAAAGGCTCATAACTTAAAGATCAAAAGTCTTGGAAGCCTCAAAAATTTTAGGGATGTTCCTAAGATGAATAAGGACAAACCCATTTGTTCCACTAGTCTTGTGATATTTACAAATAAAGATATTGAAGGCCTAAGCTGATAGATCTATATCTATTCCATGTGACATCCTAGTGATGGTCAATATTTTTTGGCTAAGTATGGGAAACTTAGGAAAACCAACTAAAGAGAAAAATTTTCACATGCATAACTTCATTTGTGCTTTAATGGAGGACCTAGTATTTAGCACATATGATCTTGACATAAAAATGAACAAACTCTTTTGAACATTTTCTTCAACTCTTCCACATGTGCAATATCTGGATTCAATAACTTGCCTACTTATGTTTTTTGAATGCTTTATTAAATCATGCAATAATTTCTTATATGGGCCAAAAATGGTCAACATCTTTGGTGACTCACAGGGAAGAATACCTACTATGCTTTGAGAACATAGGCCATTTTCTTATCCAATCTATTAGGTATGGAGTCATTAAATTATGCAATAGAGATAAACCTTTCTTTTGAAACAATAAGGATCAAAAGAAATAAAACACAAAAAAATGCCTGAGGCACTTTGAAAAAGGAAACAACAAAACATAAAGAAAAGTGCACAAGGAACCAAGAGGAAAGAAAAATCTACTCTAATCATGTACAATATATCACAATGGATGCAATGTTATTCAATAATAGGACTCCAAATGAATGCCATTGACTAGGATGGGTAATACTCTCCATCTAGTTGGGTAAGATAAAATCATTGTGTTCTTTTCATCTATAGATCAAATAAGGACCAATACACAATTTGTCAAACTTGACATGGTTGCCTAGTTTGGCATTATTTGAATCCCATTTAAGAACTAGGTCCCATTCCTCAAAGCTCCTTATTGTATCTCTTTTTTGAAAAGAATTATTGACCTAATCTTGATGTGATTTCAAAGTTTTCATAACAAGTTCTTTGGTCTATTCTAGCTCCATGAGTTCTAATATCCTCAAATTCATGGGCTCATCCTCCATTAACTCAAGTTGATGAGCTAAATCTAATTTAGGTAATTCAAGGGAGATAGGAAATTTATCCTCCCTTATATACAAAAAAACATATGGAGAATTACCAATGGTAGATTTAGGAGTTACCTTATCAACCCATAAGGTTATTTTTGGCTTATTGTGCCATGTCCTCTAATTTTATTCCATGGTCATCCTGATGATCTTTATTAAATTCTTATTTATGGACTCTACCAATCTATTTACTTAAGGATAATAATTGGAAGAGGTGATAAGGTATATGAATATTTTGAGATCCCATTCACTTGTCTTTATACCAAGTAATGCCAATCCATTATCATAAATTATGGTGGCTAAGACACCAAACCTAGTTACAAGGTTATCATACAAATCTAAGATTGTAGCCTTACTAGCTTCCTTCAAAGTAATGGCTTCCACCCACTTGGTGAAGTAATTATTTGTAGTGAGCACCCATTTATGCCCTACAATTGATGTTGGATTGATCATCCCTATGAATTCTAACCCCTATTACATGAAAGACTGCTCCACCTAAATAGGATTGAGTGGAAGGGCTACTAGTTTTTGCTTTCCTATAAAGAGGGTACACTTTTGTAATTTTTTAATCTATGGATGAACATATTTGAAAATATTGCTCTAGTAATAACTAGCCCTCATTACTTTTCCTACAGTGGTTTTGGGTGCAAAATGGCCTATTGTGGGTCTATCATGGAATTGATCCAAGAGTTTGGCTACCTAGTCATCATCTATGCATCTAAGGAGTACCTTATTGAGGTCCTTTATAAAAAGGACACCACCAATTAATGCATAAGTTATAGATTAAATATTGAAATACATTCTTTCAACTCTATCTAAGCCTTAGGGGAATTCTTCTATTGCCAAGAAATGAGTCATATCTTGAAGCCAACTCTTCTGAGGTGGGAGTATACCTACCTATGAGTTGTCTTGGGTCACCAAAATAGCCTCCTTATTTTCATGGAGGTCATTACCATATTCTCACATAACCCCTTGACCCTAAGCATCTTGGTGTCATTTATCTCTATGTCATAATCCATGACCTTTGTGATCCATCCTACTATCTTCTCACTTAAATATTTGTTAAGGAGGAAATCCCTAACTCTAGGATGAGACACCATAAGATGGATCCTATTATTAGAGATCATGGGCCTAAATTTATTGAGGCTTCTCAAGGATAAAAAAACTTATTTATTAATGAAAGTATACCTCCCTTCATATCCTTCTAACCCCTGACTAAAAAAGGCAATTGGTTTCTCCCTTGCTTCATTATTCTTTTACATCAACATAGTTGATATGTTTTCAATGTTAGAAAAGGTGTACAAGATGATTTATTTGGAGAAATTAGGATTTAAAAGTGAGGGTGCTTGGTGATGGCTTAAAAAGCTATTCTACCTTCATTAGACCAAGTAAACACTTGGATTTTATTCAACATAGTGGTGATAGGCTTGACTAAGTTTGCAAAACTAGGTATGAACCTTCTCACAAAGTTTATATTCCCAAGGAAGCTCTAGATCCCCTTTTTGTTCTTTGGTAGGGATAAGGCTAAGATAACACTTACTATATCAGGGTCAATGGATAAACCCTATTTTTAAAAAATATGACCCATGAATTTTCTTTCATGAATAGATAACACACATTTTTTGGGGTTTCAAGAGATCCCATATTCTCTGCATCTCGAGAAAACTAGCCTTAGATGGTCCATGTGCTCACTAGCATTCTTAGAGAAGACTATAATGTCATTCAAGTAGACCAAGACAATTTTATTTAGAAATACTTATAATTCCATGTCTATTTCCCTTTGAAAGGTTTCCCTATCATTGGAGAGTTTAAAGGGAATCTTACGATAAGTGAAATTCCCCCACTTGGTGGTGAAGGTAGTCTTATATTAGTCCTCTTCTCTCACTAGAACTTGGTTATAACCTAAGTATCCATCTAGGAGAGGGAAATGTTCCAAACTAATAACTACTTATATGAGTTTCTCCATGGATGGTAGAGTGTCATGGTCCTTTAAATAGACCCTATTAATATCTCTAAAGACCACACACAATTTGATCTCCCCACTCTTATTTAAAATAGGTACTAGATTAGCTACCCATGAAGAGTGTTTGATGGGGAAGATAATCTTGGACTCTAAAATCCTGGTCATCTCCTTTCTCATGAGCTCTTCAATCTTGGGATTAATGGACCTCTACTTTTTCTTGATATGCTTGGAATTAACCTATAGCTCTATTGTGTGTTGGGATAGATTAAGATCAAATCCCTTTAATTCTCTATATTTCAAAGAAAAAATGTCTACATATTTATTATAGAAATCTATGAAATCATGTCTTTTAGCTTTAGTGCTTACCTTTCCAAGCTTGATAAGCTTGTCTTCAAAGATAAAAACTCTTTCATAATTTTCCTCATTATTTGACATCACTGCCTTATCCTTCCTCATAAGGTCCCCTTCATGAAAGAGGCCTTCTAAGGTGACTAGCCCATTAAGAATATTATTGGACGTTGATTGGACAAACTTCTCCCCATAATGGTGATGCAACATTTCTTGATTGAGGGAGGAGAATTCTACTTCTTTTTGCAAGAAACATGCAATCTATTTGTTATTTTCAAAGACTTGTTAGTGAGATTTGTTGTCTGGCACTGATGGTCTTATTACCACTTTGAATTTTGGTTGAAACTTGGTTCTTTTTAGTTTGTTGGGGATGTCAAAATGAGCCCCCATAGCTACTATCATATCAACATGTTAATTTTGGCCTCTTGGCACTGATTAGATATTGAAAGCCTCAAAGTCTTTAATGAAGTCCCACATTCTATGTTTATAAGATCTCATTAAAGGGTTCTTAGTGGAATTTTAACCTCTAACTTGGTGCATAACCAATTCAATATCCCCATAGACTTTCAACTACTTGATCTTTCTCTTATTGACCCATTAAAGGCCATGGATGAAACCCTTGTATTCTATTGCATTACAAGAGAAGCTGAATTAGAACTTGTATGAAGAGAAGTAATTATCATTTGAAGGGTAAATTAGTATGACACATATACCTACCCCATGATTTCTCCTTGATCCATCAAAAACAACCTCCATATACCACTAAAATTCTCTTGAGGCCTTATGAGGGATGGCATAGCCTAGTATTCTTCATGTAAATATAAAACACCCAAGTCTCTTTCTTCAACACATTCTAAGGGGTCTACCAAATGGCTATCATTCCACAACTCATCTAAGAACATGTTTGGTACCTCTTTTAAATGAGTGTTCAAATCCTACCCCATTTCAAATTCATCTTTATTAATGATGGTGTAAATGATGTTGACACTATTTAGCCCATATGGCTCTATATTGAATTATGCAATTGGCTCAACCTTGATTGATACCTTGGTCCCATACATTATATTGAAAGCATATATGACTAGTATACTACAAGGTAACCCCTATATTTGCTATGAATTATTTAGATAAGCATAATATAAAGTGGGGAGGCACATCTAAGAATAATACATCTTGGGATTTCGAGACACTGGGATAAGCTTATAAGGTCATATTGAGGTCCCTGATCATACCACATGGTTTATGAGAAGAACCATCAATTTTAAGCACTTCTTTGAATTGTGACTCATATTATAGACCAATCTAATTAGTTATGGACTTTGAAATCACTGATGTATTGGCCCCACTATCCAAAAAATAATTGTGAACTAGAGAGTTGCCAATGATTACTAAAATATAGAAGGGAGGGTCTTAACTGCTTTACTTGATTTCCCTTCCTCTATCCCTTTGGCTACATTGGTGAGAACATCATTAAACTTGATTGATGGCTTGTATCAAACATTTGTAACATTAACCTTGGATAAACCCTCTTGAAGAATGTCCATCTAACCATGCATGGATAGCATATCCCATACGGCCACACTCACATTTGACTTGTTCATTTGTTTAATAATGTTGATGGGTGAAAAACCAACCTTTGCTTGTGCTTTGGGATCCACCACCATTGTTTATTGAGCTTGTGAGTCCTAGGGAACAAAAGGATTCCTTTAGATCTAATCTTTTGGAGGTAATATAACCTTTGGAATGATATTTAGCTCCCTAGCCCTTGTTAGTGAAGGAGTAATGGTGGGAAGCTCTTTGATTGCTTCCTAGTTACCATCCATATTCCCTCTTTTAAATCTTGTGTTTTCTACAACTAGACTATAGGTCTAGATGGGGCTATCTTATTGGGTAGCTACCTAGCACTCTCCTTGTTCATAGTTCATCATCATAACATCTAACTAATTTGGTCCTTGATTAGACCCTTGATCTTGTGAAGGATATTCTAGTTTGGTCATAATAGGCACCTCTACATTTTGGTCCATGAGAGCTTAGTTATAATCAAAGTTAGCAAATTGATACCATTGATCATTGAAGTCTTAGTTAAGGTCAATGTTTGGGACCATATGATGACTAAAGGACTAGTTCCAAGACATGGTACCCTCTACTACTAGGGCCACATTATTTTGAACTAGGATCAAGGAGTTGGATGTATTAGTAACATTATGGTTGAATTTACCCTATCTATTATAGCCATGCTTTCCCTTATTCTAACATTGGCCCTGGTAGTTTCCCTTATGTGGAGGTCTTTTTGCTTTAAAATTTTGCTACTAGGGCTGATATGAAATTTGATAAGGCCTATTTAAGGCATGTTACCTTTTGAAATTTAATATCTTATTCCCCAAAGATTGAAACATGATTTTAAGCTCTTAAAAGTTATTTTTTTCTAGTGAATCGCTAGATCCACTAGTAGAAGTTTTTTTCTTACTTCAGTGTAGGGATTCTAGTAGTTGTTGGTGTAGGTTTAATGACATCAAATAGAGGGATAGAATTGGGAGATAGTTTGATCTCAAGAAGAAAGGGCATCAATAGTCTAGGTGTAAGCTTGCCATCTTGAACTAAATAATTTTTTACCTTAATTTCCACCTCATATGCACCTAGAAGTATATTACCTCCCATATATTAGATCATCACCACTATGTCACTATTCAAATCCTTTAAATAATATAATAAATCAAAGTTAGGGGTTAGTCTAACTACAACTAATATTTTATCCCATGTTTTTTGGAACCTTGTGTTGAAATCTTGCATGACTTCATGAGGAGCTCTTCTAATTATAGTTAGTTGTTTTGAAAGTGATAAATGGTCACTTTTGTCCTCAAATATTTTACACAAGGCTTCCCTTAATTATTCCCATGTCCTAATGGAATTTTCAATAAGGCCTTTATACCAATCTAGGGTATTTCCTTTGAAAGAGGTAGCTAGCAACCTAATAGCTATATTCTCCTCCATGACATTATGTATATTGTTAAAGTTCGTTATGTCTATGAGGTATTTATATGGTGTTATATCTTGGTCTCTAGTGTAATTGGTAATAATTTTGAGTGCTATAATTGGGATAGGATCATAGAGAACAAAAGCTAGATGGCTTTGGCCATTAAAAGCCACAAAATTTCTAGGGGCTGACATGGTTATGTAAGGGTTTAATAAGGGTCATCTTATAGGGATAGGACTTATAAACTCTCTAGGAGAAAATTTTCCTTGGTATGGATGAGTATTTTCAAACCTCAATCTTTTTTTAAAAAATTTAAAGGTAGTTCAACAAAGTCAAAAGGAATACCATTTGAATTTGACCTTGTTATCACCTTTATCATGAGATGGATCTATTTTTCTACAACAGATAATTGAGTATTCCTTTTGGAGTCCCTAGATGTTGTTTTTTAGATCTTAACCATTATAACTTTGATTAAATCAGCATTAAGATTGATCAATATTCCTTTTAAAATAAGTGTGTCCCATTGGGCATGCTAGAAACTATTATAGGCTCAATTCTCACCCTTAGAGAGGGTAATTTTGGATCTCTCCAATTGAGCTATAATATTAGGACAACCCTAGTTTGTGGGTCACCTATGTTGGGGCTGAACCTCCAAAGTAGGTCAACTTCCTTTTTGATGTTTACCTAAACTTAAACTAAGCCTAATGCTTCATGAGAAAAGGGTTAGAAAGAGAGTGAGGGCTCATAAGAAAACTAAAAGGGTGATACACTAAAGTTAACTAGACAATCACATAAGTTTGAATCCACACTGGATCAATAAAAGATAATCGTGACTTATTCAATCTCAAAATCTCACCAATTACATAAATATTTCATAGAAGAGGTCCCAAATAGAACACTAATCTAGACCTACAAATTGGCTTGATAACATATTAAAAGAGGCAAACAGAAGGATAAAAAACTAAGAAGAATGTCCTTCATGTATTTACCATACATAAGCATATTAAACATTGATTTAAAATAAGGGATAGGCAAAAGGTTGATCTTATTACTTCAAAAGGTAGATCTTATAATATTTTGATAGGGTTTATCCTTATCAAATGAACACACTTTTATAAGATTCTCGATGAGTATCCTTGTCTTAGAAATAAAATGTTAAAATTTACAAAAGCTAAGAATCCCTACAAAGGGAATGAGACCAGGATATATAGAAGAATAAAGATAGCCTGAAAGAATGGGAGAGCACACTATCATAAAAATAACACCTATCTTAGGTCATTAAATTAAATTGAGCCACCACCTTTTAGTCCTTATCCAATGGAACATTGCCATCCTTTTGATCAATTGGAACATTGTGAATGGATTTTTGAGTGGGAAGGTCCCTAAAGGCCTTGAGGACACATTAAATGCTCCTAGCTATATTTATTGATACTAGATATTTTCTTTGATCCTTCACACCAACTCTTGCTTGAAGATGAAACTTTATGATCATTGACCTAACTAAAACATGATTTAGTGCCTTTTACGTGGATTCTTATCGATATTATGGCCATGCTAAGAAATTAAGATATTTTGAATTAATTACACCTCTACTTTATATTCATGCTTGGATCATAGGTCTATTTATAGGTAGAAAACCAATTCAATAATATTAGTTTTCTTATAGTCTCCATATTAGTATAGACCTATATAAAATATGATGCTTTTCTATATTATAATAGGTCTAAAAGACCCATCCTTTTTCTATAGGAACCCAAACCCATGTGTGCATATACAGATCCTCTTAAAAATGTCAAACACTAATGTAAGAACAAATCTGATTGATAAAAAAATATGAATAAGAGGTTTATATTTAAAGCTTAATGGTGATCCATACATGTTCCTCGCATCCCACTACATTAACTAAGCCATTTTATGGCATTTGAATCAGATCCAATGATGTCAGAAGACCCTACAAGACCCTATATTTCATGGTCTAAAATAACTTCCCAACCTTCATCAAGAATCCTGAGCTCATATTTAATATAATTGGTTGTCAAAAATTGACTCAGCTCTTTGACAAGTTGACTTAACTAACTCCATCAATTTTAATTTGTATGAAGGCCCATAGATCATTGATCTCTTTCTAGTTGAATGCACCCTTGACACTTGTCATAGATACATCCAAATTTGAGATTAATTGACTCTTTGATTAGAGCTCACCATTAGATCTAAATATATGATGCAAATTGGATTGTCAATCTGTTGGGACCCACTATTTAAAAACCAATGGATAGTTAATAGTATTAAATTTGATGTCTTCACTCCCATTGAATGACACTTACATGACCATTATTGACATTTGAATGACCATCAAATTTAATCTTAGTAGGGTTGTCTCCTTTTATCCTTAAATTTGATGTTGCCACAAATGTCTCACATTATAGATTTTCAAAGGTTCATAACTTAAAGAGCAAAAGTTCCAAAAGCCCCAAAATTTTAGGGGATGTTTCTAAGATCAATATGGACAAACCCATTTGATCCATTGGTCCTATGAGCTTTCCAAGTGAATATGTTAAAGGCCCATGCTGATGGATCCATATTTATTCCATGTGATGTCCTAGCAATGGTCAAGCTTTTCTGGCTGAGTATGGGAAACTTAGTGAAAACTAACTTAAGAGCTAAATTTTCACTTGCATAACTTCATTTTCACTTTTTTGGATGATCTAGGATTTAACACATATGATCTTGGCATAAAATTGAATAACACCTTTTGACCATTTTATCTGACTCTTTCACATGTATGATATATGGCTTTAGTAACTTACCTACTTGTGATTTCTACATGATTTATTAAATCATGCAAAAAATTCTTTTGTGGGACAAAAATGGCCAATAATAACTTCTTCAAAATTAAGGCATAAGCCACAAGAGAGACTAAAATGAACCTTAGGGTTTAACATGCTTTAGTGTGTGTTTTATTCCTTGACTTTTTCTTATCTTCTCTTTGTTTGAGTTGTGAGATTCCTTGTGTCTTCCTCTTTCCCTTATATGTATGGTTTTAACTAGGGAATAACTAAGAAACCAAGAAAATAAGAATCCACTGCTAATAATCCATCTTACTCTTCTCTTTTATCCATAGAGTATGTCTCAGATGTAAAGAGTTATCCCCATCCTTTTAGAAGTCCTAGTATCTCTTGTATAGTTTCCCAAGGTGATATGGTTTTTGCCACTTTTATGGATAACAACCCCATATCCCTCCAACATTACCTTAACACCATATCCCACCATACCCCTGATTTGGTTCCACCTACTAGCCCACTCTATGGCATGCCATCACACATTATGGGTAACACTTTTATTGCCACCATTCCCACCCAATCTTTAGCTACCCAGGCATCATTTTATATCAATAAACCCACCAACACTACCATCCAAAACTAACCAACCTAACCACCTAGCACCCAAACACCTTATACACCAACCAATAACCCTTTTAGTATAAGAACAACCTAAGTTTGGGCATTGGTACTCTGCTTACCATGGGAGTGCCCTCTACTAGTGTCACCACCCTTCCTTTTCTTTCCAACCCACCTACCTCCACTCCATTCTAGATCTTGGTGGTTCCCATACCTTATACCCTTCCACCCATCAGTACAAAAGATACCACCTATCCTCTACCTACCAACCCAACCCTCTTACCCAACCTATGTTAATCCCTCAATAGCTGCCTATTACACCAAAACCAAGCTACATCCCTAGCCTACAAGGGTATGTACCTCTACCTTCCACCAAACCACCTATATACACTTATTCATATGTGGAATCATCCCAAATACCCATGTACACATACCAATATGTGACAACCTCCCAACCTTCCATGAGCTATCTTTATACCACACCTACCCAAACTTGACATAATCTACCCTACAACTATGGGGGTGCACAACCACAAACAGATCTTGTCAAAAATGTTAATAAACAAAATGACTAATTTGGATTCATTTATTTATGGTACCCATAACCTCTTATCTTAAGACCAAATTTACAATGAACCAATTCATCCATCCATCCCCATTTGACCTTATCCCCCTCAATGGGAACTCCTAAAATTTTCATAATTTTAGAGTAAAGAAGACCCTCAACAACATCTAAGAGGATTTAAGAATTATTATTATTTTATTTCCTATGATGATGCTCTCCTTTTTCATAGCTTTCCCATGTCTCTATCAGGTTTGTAACTAGATTGGTATAGTGTTATTATAAATCACTCCCTCTTTTCTTTTTCCCAACTAGCTCAAATTTTCTTAGACTAATTTTCCATAAACATATCTAAGAAGGT
This sequence comes from Torreya grandis, assembly GCA_037957365.1. Taxonomy (NCBI): domain Eukaryota; kingdom Viridiplantae; phylum Streptophyta; class Pinopsida; order Cupressales; family Taxaceae; genus Torreya; species Torreya grandis. The sequence goes on from JARHVA010008592.1 coordinate 234,795, forward strand.
TTCCATCACTGATCTCTACTCCATTCAACAATTTTATGATGAGTCCATAGATGAATTCATATCTCATTGTAGAAGCTTGATAAATCAACTCTCTTTCTCTTTGCCCCAACCTAAGTTGATTGAACTCTTTTCTTAGGCTTCTACGAAACACATTTCTTCCACTTTGTAGTTTCAAACTTTCAAGACCTTTGATGAGGATTTTACCATGGCATAAAAGTTGGAGAATAGAGCCATTGATGATGGGAATTTAAAATTTAGAAACAATAATTCCACCTTCAAATCAAATGAGGCTCCCTCCTCCAAGCCTAACAATCAAACCAATGTTAACACCAAAAACAAGGGAATTGTAAATGCGGTTGTCTTTAAAGCTACCCCTCCACCCATTGTTAACCAACATAACTCTTTCAACTCCTCTAATCAAAACACCAAAAACCCAACCTAAAACAACCAAAAGTAATTCACTCTACTAGGGGAGTCATATGCTTTAGTCTTGGAGAATATTTTGAAATCAAATATCATATAACTTCCTCTGATAAAACCTCCACAATAATTTGATTCCTCTCATCTTATACCTAGTTGGTATAAGGAGAACAGATTATGTGCCTTCCACCATATCATTAGACATGATGGTAGTAGGTGAAATACCTTTAAAAACATTGTCTAAAGTTTTATTTATAAGGTGGAACTTGTGTTGGTAACCCCAATGGACCCCATAATCAATTAATTTAAATCTTTAGATAACCATTCCCCAACCATGCCCCTTCCATGAACAATGAAAACAATAGAGTGGAATCCTCTCACAACCATGAGGTCCATACCATTAACTCATTTCTTAATGAACTCATTATTGAGGAGACCACTAACAAAACCACCTTTCCTTCCCCTCCACTCATTGAGTTAGTGGAGTCACTTTCCATTCCTTTGGAAAATGAGACCAAGGAAACAACCACTTCCCTTTCTCCAATTATCAAGAAAGTAAAGCTACCCACCTCTCTTTTGGAAGATATACCAAAGGAAGTATCTATTACCACCAAATCATTTTCTTTCATCATACAACAATTCACTCTTCCCTTGGAAAGCATTCCTAAGGAAGAGATCACTCTACCTACCTATCCTATGGAGACTCATCTTCTTAAACCTTAAATACTTTAATTGAGGAAAAGAATGAGGTAACCACTCCTCTCTCTCTACCCATGGTTTTATCCTTTGAGACCAATATTAAAGGGATCAAACCCTTCTATACGTCATTTTGTAGACTGGTTCAAAACTTAGATTACTTATTACAACCCAATGCAGGTCATACAACATTTTGGCATCATCTTGGGCTTCCTTGCCCAACCAAGTAAGCACCCCCAACCATGCCATTGTCAACCCAACCTTTTACTTCCACTATTAAACTCACCACCACTCTAATTAAACCTTTAAAATCCTTTACCCCTCAAGTTGTAGTTGAATTGACCAAACCAAATCCAACCAAAATAGCCTAAGTAGGTTCCCCTATCATAACCAAACCTATCAAAAACCTTAACATGTTACTTACTGAGAGCCTTACTCACCCTCTACTAAATTTGGATTTAACACCACCTAACCCACCAAAATTTAAGCCAACCAAAAATGAAGAACCACCTAGGATTCAAAAATCCAAACCCTTACCACCTATTTCTACCTTGCCTTCCATTTTGGGACCATATCCTTCTTCCATCCTAGGACCTCATCCTTCAGTTAAGATAACATTTCTCCCAAAGATAACCTAACCTCATCTTCTAGCTACACCCATACCTATCCTCTTCATGACCTTAACCTCCAAATCCTCCACTACCAAACATCCTACTTCTAAACCTTCTATTTTTATATCACCCACCACCAAACCTACTACTTATAAAAATTTGTCCTCTAAATCACCAAATACCAAGAATACTCCACCACCCATATCTCTTGATACTAAGCCTACTCATAAGAAGTCTTCCACACCAACAATCAAAACCAAAACTCTAACATCCTTGCCACATTTACCTAAGTCTTACTTGACCATCCTATTAAAGTTATTGTGAACATCTTGCTTAACCTTGTGACCTATTAATCCATTTAACCCACATAGTCCTAAACCATCATGATATAATGAAAAATTAGTATGCTCATACCATAGAAAACCTAGGCATGATATGTAGATCTATAAAATATCTCTAACTATTAATCCATTAGATATATCATGAGGATGACTTATTATTAGATGAGCCTCCTATGAGCCCACCATGGATCTAAGAACCAAGATCCATCAACTAACACTTACCTACTCCCACACTCTCATCCAATAATGAGGAGGAAATGAAGCAATCCTCTTGTCTAACTCCTCCCCAAATCCATACCATTTATGTGGTCACATGATCACATGCTCAATAAAAGGATAAGGGAAAGACAAAGATTTCCATTCCATGGGCATATCCCTCTTCCACCACCCAATCACCTAACCAACACCAAGCACCTTTAGCTTCAACCAAACCCAAGATATCCATCTTGGGTCCCTCTCAATCTAACCCTTTTGAATTAATCCAATGAGTAGTTCTGAGATAGCTTCACAAAACACCAATGAAGATGAGTTTATATAAACTAATCAATACCTCACCCCATCACTACCAAAATATGATAGAGGATTTGAAATACATAGAGTTTTAACTAGAAGACCCACAACCTCTAGTAGCCTTTGTTGGAGCTCTTCATCTTTCTAACCTTGTTTCCTTTAAAGATTTAAAAATACCCTCCATCCATTTAGATTATCCAGATCCTCCCCTCTTCAATACCACATACATCAACAAAACCCACATAAATAGGGTTATGATTGATGGGGGAGATAGCATAAACATTAACTCCTCCTATACATTTAACGAACTCAAATTACTAGATAACATTATGTCAGAAACCTTAGTGGTGCTTTGATCATTTAATGATACCATGGCCATAACATTAGGAATTATTGTCCTTCATATTTGTCTAGGACCCTACATGATTCTTAAGCTTTTATATGTAGTAGAAGGTGAGTTCTAATATAAAATTTTGTTGGGATGCCCTTGGATTCATTCCATGGGTTGTGTGCCATCCAACCTACACTGATGTGTCAAATTTGATCATGAAGGTCAAGTTGTTACCATAAAAGTTAACTCGATTTCATGTAACATGAGATAAATACCTAATTATGTTCTCATTCCTCCATCTAGAAAGCCTTATGATGAGATTCATTTAACTCTTCATTTAATCAATGTTCAATTGATGTCTTATCAACCAGGGTTGGTGTCCAAAGATGTTTGTAATAAGGTGTAGGATGGTAGATCTATAAATCTGCTTGTGGGGATGTTTAATGGTTCTATTCTAACTTTGACTAATGAAATAAGTGTGCCTTAAACTACTTGATTCACTCTTTTTATGAAAAGGAAAATATGTAACTATTTAATCAAATAATTCCACTCTTTTTTTGAAAGTAAAATCACACTCCTATTTATGCTTGCATGGAAATGGAGATGTTTAACTTAAAAAGGAAATTTTCTTCACACATTTGCTATAAAAGAAAACACAATTTGATTAGAAAGGAAATGACTTTGGAATAAGGAAATGACTTTTGAACTGTGAATTTGTTTTGATGTTTTATGAATGAATGCAAATATTAGAAAAATTCTGATTAGTTATAATAAAGAGTTAATATAACATAACATAAGTACCATACACAATTCCTAGTTACAAGGAGAGTGGGCCCTTACTCCTCTCAAACTTAGGAAATAATATTAATCAATGATGGAAATTGAAGTGATAATTCATAAAATTGAAATGATTACAATCTGTCTAAAACTTGTAATATGCTTGTGTGTATCTTTCATCTATTCTCCTTTTAATAGCAAAAGTCTTACATTTTATACTAATATAATAAACTCAAAATAGGATGAAAAGAGATAAGATTCATTGGTTGATCCACTTATCTAAAAATAGGAGATTGTATTTCCAAGAGATCCAATTATTCTGATGAAATAGATATACTATCCTAAAATAGTCCTAAGATTCAAATATATACAACTTTATCAAAATAAAATCCTAAAATATAGTAGGCAAGTATCTTCCTCATTTGACTCTAGCTGGAATGATTCTCTCTCATCTTATCTAGCCACCAACTTCCCCATTTGTATCTTTGTCTTTATAAAACCCAAATAATTGACCCTATAGAGTCAGTAGGAATGAGCCTACAGAGTCCATAGAAATAAGCCTGTGGAGTCTATAGAAACAAGCCTACAGAGTCCATAAAAACAAGCCATCTGTGTGAGCTCATAGTTATGCTAGATGGAGATCAAAATTAAACTTTCACTATAAATCACTTGTGTCTTCTTCCTAAGAATTTTTCACAAAAAAATCACTAAAACATGCTATGTATTAGACATTAATGACAAAGTAAATATTTATTCTTTGGTTCAATATAAACAAGACAAATATCTACTTTCCATGTAATAACTATCTAACAATCTATTATTTGCATAAGATAATATCCTTAGAGAGATGAATTGATGGAAATAACATGTCAATAATGAGCCATATTCTAAGCTCATCACCTTAATTAATAAAATACGAAGCCCCATCTCCTTTTAGTAATGAATCATCCACCAATTCATTTATCCCTTCCATAAAAATCCCCATAACAGACCATTTGGAATCAACCTTTCAACATCTTTCATTGGGGAAGTATCACCTTTTGACACTAGACACTTTTCCTACTCCTTAAGAGTATGGGATTATTGACCAAGAACCTAATTATGACCACAATATTGGAGCCATTATTCCTTTTGGACCCTCAACTTATCAAAATAATTTCATCTATGGGGGACTTGATAAACCCCTTGACACTTCCACCACCTCTTTTTCACCCTACGATCATTCACCTCCAGTTTTTCTTATCTAGATAAACTAGAGTTTGCAAAGACATATATTTATAGGTGTGTTTAGAAATGATTTGGCCTAGGTTAGTATGAACACAAGCCACACATGTTGGTTCCAATCAAGACTTGAAAACATCATGAAAATCATGGCCTCGGTTTCACTCCACCTAAAAAGCAAACCAACCCACCTCCCATTAATGTTATTGATGAGGAAATCCCATCCTCACCACCCATTTCTCCATAAATAACTGAGGATTATGACATAATCCCCCCTAACTATTTTTCATCAACATGATCAGCCTTAGATCCCTAACTTATCAAAAGGATGAGGCAACCATAGCCATTCCTTTAACTCATATTGAGATGGTAAGAGATGACTCTCCTACCATTAATACCATTTAGTGTCAGGATGATGATTTCATTCTTACCTATCTAGGTGTAAAATATTCTTCTACCCATAAATATATTCCTCCTAAGACTTTAACCATGTTGGACAAATCCACCATGGATATCAATTTAGGTACTCTAGATAACTTGTGCATTATCAAAATTGGCCAATTGCTAGATTTTGAGAATTCTTGAGACTTCCCCTCCTTCTTGCAAGACTTAAACATAGAATTTGCTTGGTCTTATAGTGGCATGATAGGAATCAACCCTTCTATCACTACCCATAATATAGTCACCAACTATGATGCCAATCTAATTAGGAAAAAACTTCAATGATGCACCCTCGCATAACCCTTCTCATCAAAGAAGAGCTTCGACATCTCTTATCCATCAATTTCATCCAACCCATTAATTATTCCTAATGGGTCTCAAACATCATACCTATCACCAAATCCATGGCAGGACTTTGTCTTTACATAGAATATCATGACCTTAACCTTGCTTACCCAAAGGATGACTTTCCTTTGCCAATCATTGACCAGCTTCTTAATCTTACATTTGGCCATGATATGTTATCTCTTATGGATGGGTTTTTAGGTTACAATTAAATCTTAATTAACCTTGAAGATCAACACAACAATACCTTTATCACCCCATGGTGAACTTTTTGCTATAGGGTCATGCCTTTTAGAATGAAGAACATTGGTGAAACCTACCAATGTGATATGACCTACATCTTACATGACCTTATTCATAAAATCATAGAAGACTATGTGATGACATTATTGGGAAATACAAATGTCATAAAGATTATCTAGTCATTCTTAAGATTATCTTTGAATGATCCATCCATTACCATGGCTGCCTTAACCCTAAAAAGTGTATTTTTGGGGTCTTATCAGGAAATTTCCTTGGCATTATCATCTCCCTTCAGGGAATTAATCCCACTAAAATCAAAACAATCCTCGACATGCCTCCTCTTACCCACCTCACACAACTTAGTAGCTTATAATTGAAGCTTCAATCCATTTATTTCTTCATTTCTCATCTCTCTAATTGATGCTAACCTTTCCACCACCTTCTGAAGAAGGATATATATTTTAAGTGGAATAATGACTGTCAAAAGTGTTTTGATTCACTTAAAGAGTACCTTCTATCTCCACCTATCCTCATTCCTCCCAAGGAAGATCAACCTTTTTGCCTTTATATTTCTACCATCGACCACTCCTTAGGGGCAATGCTAGCTCATTGAGATGAACAACATAAAGATCAATCCATCTACTACATAATCCATATACTTATAGATTACAAGACTTGGTACACCCATACTAAAAAGATTTTCCTTGCCCTAGTCTTTATAGCCACCAAAATTTGCCATTACCTTCTCAATCATAAGACCTTTGTCATCACCAACATTGACTCTCTTAAGTATATGCACTCTAATCCATATTAAAATCAATGTATGGCCAAGTGGATCATGCTTTTAGCTGACTTTAACCTTGATTTCTTCCAGTAAAATTCTATTAAAGGGAAAGTCATTATCAACCGATTAGTTGAAGCACCATTAACAAACAACCAACCTCTTCCTCTTGAGTTTTTAGATGAGTCCATCATGACCCTCTCTCAAATAGACTTCACCTATCAAGTGACCATGTTCTTTAATGGATAAAAGTGTCAATATGGTGGGGGAGCTAGCATCATATTTTTCCCCTTTCATAGTGAACCTTTTACTTTGTCCTTTAATCTATATTTTGAATGTACCAATAATATGGTTGAGTATCAAGCCCTAATGATATGTCTCCAAACTACATTAGCCTTGGGAGTCAAAATGATTAGCATTTTTGGTGACTCTCAACTTATGGTCAATCAAATAAATGGCTCTTATCAATATAAGAATGATGTTTTACAATAGTAAAAATAACCAGCTAATGTACTCTTAACATCATTTAACCACTATCGTATCCAAATCACTCCATAATCCACAAATTCTTTTGCCAATATGATGGCTTATTTCACTCCTAGATCCCATCTACACCCTCTAACTCTAAGCTATATATCATTATCCATCAACTTAATGATCCTTATTATATCAAACAAAACTCTCCTAAAATCTTCAATATGGAGGAGACCCAACCTGACCTTTGGTACTAGAAGACCTTTGACTATCTCAACATTGCAATCATCCCTTCCAAACTTTCTAGGAATGCTCAAAGAGTGTTTATTCAGATCACCTCACATTATACCATACTGGGAGGAATTATTTATAAATATGGATTTGATGGTCTCCTCTTCCTTTGTACACATAGTTATGAAGCCTCTCATGCTATCAAATAAATGCATGATGAGATTTACAAAGGACACTTTAGTGTTCTAGGCATCACTAAATGCATCTTTCACCTAGGATATTATTATCCCACCCTTAACAAAGATTTTTGCAATTATGTGAAAAAGTGTGTTAAATGTCAACAACATGCCAATTTACATCTTTCACCTAGATATAGTCTCCAAGTATTTAATGATATCTGGCCCTTATCACAATGGGGTTTGGATCTTATTAGTGAAATTAACCCATATTTTTCATAGTGACATCATTTTATCATTACTAAAATAGAATATTTCACCAAATGGGTAGAGGCTATTTCTCTCATCTCAACCTAAGATGAAAATATTATTGATTTTATCAACCATCACATTATCTATCATTTCAATGTTCCTCACAAAATTATCATCGATAATAGAAAATCTTTCAAAAATAAACAAGTACAAGGTCTTTATGATGCATTTGTTATCAAGTTAATTTTATCATTGCCTTATCGTCCACAAGCAAATGGATAGGCTGAAGCTTCTAACAAAAATCTCAACAACATGCTAATTAAAATGATTAATGTATCTGGGTAGGATTGGAATTTACAAATCCACTACATATTATGGGCATATCATACTATAATTTTAGCTTGTATGGGTGCTACCCCTTTCTCTCTTGTGTTTAGATCCAAGGCTATCTTGCCTCTCAAAGTCCAAATTCCCTCTCTTTGCATATCCCTATAATATCTCATTTTTTAGAGTGATTATCATCAAGAATGTTTAGCCTAACTTGAGCTACTTGATGAACATTGTTTATCCATGCTTACTCATCTTCATGTTTATCAAGAGTGAATCAAGTGTGCTTATAACAAACACCTCAAAGTGAAAGAATTTAATATCAAAGACCTTTTCCTAAACGAAAATTAACATGTAACCAATATGGAGAAAAGAAAATGGGGAAAATTTACTTTTAATTAGGTTGGACCTTATATTATAACCTAGAAGTATGGATCAAGAGCTTACCAATTTTCCTATCTTGAATGGAAACTGGAACCTAAGCCCCTCAATACTTTTCATCTACATCTTTTATTTTGTTAAATAGGATTAATCTCACCTTTTATCTAACTTAATATTGACCATTATTTTCACTCATGTACATCTCCTTATTTTAAGGGAAACAAATTAAATTTAAATCATGTGCTTATATGTTACACCTTTACCTAATCTTGAACATGGGTATCATGGCTCTACCCATGGCATGGTTCTCATGGTACTTTCCATCCCATTATAGGATGGATTCCCATGGTTGTTATCACTTAAACCTCTTTTACCCATCATCAACTTTCTTGTGCTCTAGTTTTTCCCTCATAAAAGTGAACCTTTTAAGCCTATATAAGTAAATCCATGTCAATAGCAAAAATAAAATCAGTGAAAAACATAACAAAAAATCAAAAACTAATATATTTTATAAGTCATTCTAAGCATTCACAGACTACTCCCTTGAATGAAAACTACCAAAACCAATAAAAATTGCTCCATGTAAGGTATATTACTTCTTTGAAGGAAAACTATCAAAAGCCTTAAACAAATCTCACAAAATTAGACCACTCCATTGAAGGATGGCTAAGTAAAGCATTTGTCAAATCATAACAATTCAAGGGAATCTTCTCACATCAATCAACTTTCCAATCAAAAGACCCATTATCAAAATAAAAATAAAAAGAAAGAGAGAAAATATTTTTGGAATTTATAGTCAAATTTCATAATTAGACTTCCCACATCGATTATTCTACACCTTATATGACATGGATTTGTTTATATTAGCTCTTTGGTAGCCTATAGAAGATGCATGCTAGTCTCAAAAAAGTTTCCATCATCATCCACCTCCCCTATATACCCTTTATAAACAAGGTATTTTTGAGCTTACTTGACACTAGGCATTCAATAAACATTTTAAGCAACCAATGAACACTAATGAAAAGCACTAGAAGGACTTATGTTCATATTCCAATCTAACTTAAGTTTGTCTTGATCCTTTCCAATAAAGAAGAAACATTACTTCTTATTTTTATCATATATACTTGTTGATACACTCATAAAGATGTTTGTCTTTGATTATCTTATCTTTTCTCACATTTAGTTTCATTATCTAACTTAATCTTTATGTTTTGAGATTACTTCACCTTCATCTCTAAACAAATGCAATTCATTAAAAACATTCAACCTCAAACATGTGGGAATTCCTTATTTGTTTAGGTTTTTTTAATCATATGAACATTTTAATAAAATAACCATCTCATATATCAAACATCAGCTAGTGATCAATCACATCAACTAACCATCTATCATATCTAACACAATTTAATCATCCATCAGAAATGATTGATTGATTCATATATGTTATCTACCACATGCCTAATCTAGATAAGGAAGTGTTGACTCATTAATTCAAAACATGAGCATCATCATCATGAACATAGTCATATCGACATCATCACAACATAACCATAACCACAACATGAACATAGTCATCCATAACCATGACAATAATCACAAACATCATAGTCATGCCCAATAAAAAATACCATGATAACCATCATCACATAAACAACACCCATCAAATATCAACATCATCATGAGCATACATCATAAACATAGTTACCAACAAACCATAATCATATCAATAACATCATCATATCATAAACAACATCCATCAATATCTAATATCATCATGAGCATAAATTAAATAGCCACATCATCACATGCATAGTTAGGTAAGTACACATAAACCATAACATCATAACCATCATAACATCACATGAAAAACATAAACATCAACATAAACCATAAACCATGATCACATCTATATATCATGATCTCATAGTCCAAATAATGATCATATATATAATAATTCACATGTCTCTAAATGGATATATACATATCACTACATCAACTTGCAAACCAATATCAAAATCATAAAATACATCAAAATACAAGGTCTCATGAGAGTCTAAGACCCTGGGGTACCATTACCTCTTAGTGCTTTCCCACCTCTTGAGCTTTCCTATCCACTTGTAAATGCAACCCACTAACCTATTTTTGCACTACTAACCTCTCTAATGATCCTTGCTCTATACTCACCATATATGGTCTCATCTAGAAGACATGGGAATACCAAGGCCTCATAATAGTATATCTCCTCCACTATCACTACATATCTCATCATGGAGACAATCCCTAGTGGTCTTATAGGTGATGGTACTTGATCTCATACCTACCTAAGAGAATCTCTCCTGAGTAACCATAGCTACCTGAGCTCTATCTTGATTCCTCTCCCTTATTAGGGTGGTTACCTAACCTTGTGTTGCATCCCTCTCTTAGGTCACTGATGCTAAGGATGCCAATGTTTCAGCTAGTGTTACTTGTGCTTAATCCCTCTTAATAATCAATGCATGTCTATTTGAGGCATCCCCCTCCATCTAGTCTCCAACCCTCACCTCTATATCCACATCCATATCATAATGACTAGCATGTATATCATCTCCTCCAAAAATGGTTAAATCATAATGCACATAAAACCATGTAAGGTAATCATCAATCACACCTACATCATCTACATTTCTCTCATTGGTAGCTCTTTGTAATTGATAAAGTCTTAAACTAGCTCTGGGGCAAGTAGTGGGAACTCTACATCCTCCCTTTGATACCTCAAGAAATCCCCTAAGATATCCTAAATGAGTGAGAACTATCTCCTCACACTATTAAAAGGGATCAAATCTACCTTTGGATATTTCCTCTCATAGATCCACCTATAACTCTATAGTGATAAAATCTGCCTCATATGACTAGCCCATGTAGGATATTAGACATACAATCACCAAATCATGTCACCCACCACCATTGAATCCAATTGATCCCTGTACCAATATAGATCACATGTCCCTCTTCTTGGTCCTATGAGTGCATAATCATACCTCCATCACATTAACCCCACTTTGAAGCCCATCTGAACAAAGTTATGCCATGGCATCCCACCTGGTAGATGGACTTTAATGTGCTCATAAACCCAATAGTGTAGCACAAACCTAATGTTGATGCCATACCTCTTATACTAGTAACTCAAGAGATCTTGATATATCTACATTAATAGGATAGGTACCTAGGCATACACTATCTAACCATCATAATACACCTAATAACATAGAAGGAAACCTACCACTACTCAAGTTTGGTAATGTACGATAAGTCACCACCATCATCATCATAGTGATGACCCATCTTGTGCTTCTATCTATGTGATATAAGGGTGCATAATTTAGGCCTCTAGTGTACCACCTCATATCCACCACATCATCCCCATACAACACACTTATGAGTTGGTCTTGCTCCTAACTAGCAATATGCTCTATCAACTCACCTCATAGTGATAGTTGCATGATCTAGTGAATGTCCTTTAATAGGATCATCATCTCTTCAATAAGAAGCAAGAATGTGTTAGTGTCTAGGTCCCATCTCTTGATGAGTACCACTAACATAGTTGCATCCTAAGGCACATGTTGATAATACCTGATGCCACCCAAGCCCACTACTGACAAGTGATCCTGGTCTTATTTTTTTATCACTTGATAGACCTCATCTAATAAATATGACATGTAATATCTCATCTATAATTGTTCCCTCACCTACAATGTTTGATCCTAATTCCTTAGTTTACCTAATTTAATATTCTTTTGCCTAAGAATTCTACCTATACCTACCTACATCCTATCTTAACCTAACCATAACATTATATCCTTCACCTATTCACCTACCAAACCCTTCCCTAAACCCACTACCAAACATATCATTCCTTAAACATTTAACCTATACCATCCTACCATAACCTACACACTTATCCATTAACCTAAATAATTAACCTACACCCTTACCCACTAACCTAAATCCTTATGTTCAAACCATCACTCCTAATTTAACCCATTTCTCTATTATTTATGGTCGAGTGTTGATTGATGATAGTTCTTTATAGGACCATCACCAATTAGTCAGTTGACCACTGATGGTTAATCAATTGATCACCAATGGTCCTCCTATTGGCCATTTGATGATCACTTATTAACTAGTGACGATTGATAAATGACCATCAATGGTCACTATGGGTGATTGCTTATGAACCAGCCCTAACCTAAATCTCACCAACACTTCAAATACCTACCCTAACCTCACAAAACTATCTGCCCCCTCTATAAAATTATATCACAATCCTTACAAACTACAAAATTTCAAACCCTAAACTTTATAAAACCCTAACCCTAGTCTTAGGTCAAACCCACCCATAATCAAATAAATAAATTTAATAACAAAATCAACTATAAATTACCAAATTTAAAAACACCCCCTAACTTATTGAATTATTGTCATCATGGAGGAACCCTTGTAACCATTGCCTAGCCTCATGTTCTCCCTCATCCCTTCTATGTCATCTATGGTCAATATTTCCAACCAATCAACCTCAATCAATACCTAATCACCCTCAATCACTCAACTCTCACACTCACCCAATAATCACTCACTCATAAGCTAATCTCCTTCATTTATTTTCACTTAGTACATCTTCAAAGCACCACAGGTTAACATTTTAAATGAACACAACAAAAACCTTAGTAGACCTTTTAACTTTTCCCTTTTATGGTTGATGTACGATCGTCGATGGTAAGTAGGTGACTATTGATGTTCAACCTTGACCATCAATGGTTGACCTCCTTAAAATTTTCCAAAATAACTTATCATTTCCAACCATGATCAAAATATTTGTTACCCACTTATACCCTTACCATTACCAACTATATAATAATGGATATTACCTACTCCACCAAGCAAACCAACCACATCAACCTCAAAATTAGTTATTTTGGCCCAGCTTTTACATGTATTTTTAATTAAATTGCCTTGGTCACTTAGACCACTATGACTACATTGCCATATTGAATAAATTGAACTTATACTACTTTTGTGCACTTACCTAATTATGTATTCTTGAGAGCACTTCCTACCTTGGATACATGTGAATACACTAACCTTGCCTAAGAGACTTGCATTTTATGAGTATAACCATAAATACCACACCTAATTAAGATCACTTGGTCCACTTGTCACTTGTCATTCTAGTAGTGACCTTATTTTTACCCAACTAACTCAACTATGGTAGTCTAGTCTATGCATGACATGTGATATCGCATTTAGTAACATTATGTGTGTGTGTTTTCACCTCGATTCCCAATCCAACTAAATTTATCACCCACTTATCCACTTATTAAACCTACACCTAATTTTGTTTTACTTCATCAATTCCCAGTTTGAAGGGAAACACCTCCTCCCATATTCGAAGTAGTCAAATCTTCGACCCAATCTTCTATTTTTTTTATTTTGTAGCTTCTTAATATAAAATACATAAAAAAGGGGTAAAATATAGACACTATAAAACCATAAATTATGGTTCTAGATGTCACACTAACCCTTAAGCCACCCTTGGACCCCCTTGGGACCATTTCACAACCTTTTAACAACCAAACCTAGTCAAAATGACTAACCTTGAGAATTGTACATTTACCCTCTCAACCATCGATAGTCAACCCTAACTACTGATGGTTAACCTAAACTATTGATGGTTAACCTTTAGCTAACTCAAGGGTTAACAACCACTCAAATACAACTTACTTTTTTATTTTTAGTTATTTGATTCATGTGTATGATCAATGCACGTTAAAACTAAAATTAGATATCTTGTTTAACCTTGTGTTTCACCAATCCCTTTTTCCTATATAAGGAGGTGAGATGAGGAGAAAGTGGAGGATCAGAGTCTAGTGCATCATAACTCCTTATGTAGGTATTCTTCTAGATTCAAGAGACCAAGACAAAAATCAAAAGTGTTATTGTTCATCGATTAATAGCCAAATTATCATCATTCTTTTAGAATTACTTCAAAATAGACAAGTAGTTTTTAGCCACTCACCTAAATGTTCTTCATACCAATAACAAAGCTAAGTATCTATTTCTAGTAATTAGTTCCTTTGTTTCTCTCCAAAACTTATCTCTAGCCTTCCTAAATAAACTTATTTTACCCAAGCCAAATCTGATATCAACCATCGATAGTCACTTCACCACCGATGATCTGCCCTTAACCACTGATGGTGTACCCTTAACTACCAATGATCATTATGTGTCAATTTTAAAAATAAACTTATTTGACACCCTAACCAAATCCCACTTTCTAAATTTATACCTAATCATAGAACATCATTCTATTTTTTGAACCATGTTTGATTTATTTAGCATTAATATCTAATCATTTATTAATATAATTAGTCAAATTCATCTCTTTCCAAACACTTTTGGCATTTTATTTTAATATCTTCTATTATTTATACAAGCAATTTATCTTTCATTTTTAGAACTTAATTGTTTAAAGTGTGGATTGACAATCTCCAAGGAAGCTTATGCTTCTTAGATCTATCTTATTAGGCAATCCACTCTACTATCTAACTAATCAACCATTTATTTAGTGCTTTCTTATCTATAGGTCATTCTTACCTATATAAAAGGGAATATCTACAACCATCTAGATCATAGAGTGCAAACTAAATCTAGGTTCTAATAACCTCACCCTCTTTCAAGTTTTACAACTTGCCTATAATAAATAAAGCAAAATTTATGTGAAATAATTGGTATACTAAGAATATTAAAATTATTGGTTTCACCAGCTTCACCTCACTTTCCTTATTATGCTTATCTAATATTTAATTCTTGGTTGTGAATCATACCCTCCATATTTATGCTAAGGTAAACTTAGAGCCTAATTAGATTATTATGAACCCACATTATTCTGGTAAGACTGATATTGGTGTTGTGGGGAAGATGGTGTCTAGCCAATAATATCATAGGGTTGGTATTATGATGATGAAGGTATATATTTAGGACTACCTTATGTTACACTTTCTATGTCCACATCTATACCTATGATACCCTGATTCGTAGCCAGTAATATTATCCTTTAGCTCTTATAGAGATCTATAGATCCTCTCTTCATGTTTTATTGACTTAAAAAAATACAATACATGCTCTAAAATTTCTGGATAAATTTTTGAAGAAGATGAAACTTTTAAGTAGCTTGTCCAACTACTCTACATATTTCACAAAACTCTATTTTATGTTTTGGATAGTCATTTCTATGGCATCTATTTTGACCACATTGTATAAACTATAAGCCTAATTTAGGCTTATCATTCTCATGTATCTCCTCTATTTTTCACATAAAAACATCTAGTTTTTATTATACCTTATAACCTATTACTTGAAGGTCACCATAATCCTCTATTTACTCCACTCATATAGTAGTAGGTTGAACATCAACCTTAGTAAGGAACTAAGACTGCAAAATAGAAAATATAATTATTCGTCACATCCCTTATACGAACCAATAAACCTTATCTTTATCTTCTAGGATGAAATATATTTTATTCATAATATCAAATAAATTATGATCATAGTCCCTAACTGATTCTCTATACTTTTTTCAAATCTCCTTCAGGTCTTGAATAATTTGGATTGGAAATTTATTCAGCTTAACCTCTTCTATTAAGATATCTTTGACTTGCCTAAGGTCAAGAGTATTTAAATTTATTTTGAAAATGAACTCTAAGGCTCATCTTGACTAATCCCCTTTAATTTTACATCTTTTAATATCATCATAGGTTATCACCCTAACATTCCATTTCATATCATAAGTAACCAAGTATTTCTTAGGATTTATAGACCTATCATATTTCATTAAATTAAGAAACATATTTTCATTGAGTGACATGATTTTCACACTTGTAGTTTATTAGATGGGTTTCAACACACTAGTGACTATGACAATATGTTTATGCATAGTGTTTTCTATGACTATGGTCTTCTGTGCACTAGTATTTTTAGGTGTTTTGAAAATTAATCTTGACTCTTCTATGATATTATTATCTATTTTTTAATTTTTATTTTCACTAAGATTTCTAAACTTTTTTTGTAAATGAATCAAACCAATTTGTATCCTCCTCTTATCCTGCAATTCTTCTTCTACCAAATAATAAATTACACTAGGGGGATGCATAATTTTTAAGTGAATGATATCTAATTTCAAATTATTATAATTTTTCACTTGAACCTATGATATCTCTAAATTCAAATGCAATTTATTTATAATAACTTTCCTTCTCAAGTGTAGACCAAATCCCTTTCATTAACTATGATCTATTTTTATGTTCTAGTTGCTCTGCTGCTAACTTACCTTCTTCATCCTACTCCTTGAACTCCACATACACATTATTGTATTTCCTTATTCCTCTTCATTAGGACCTTATAAATAATCTACACATATTTTTCTTTCATCATCTCTCGTAACCTCTCTTTTCACCATTTAAATGTTAGCATCTTCTACTCTACCCCTAATCTTATTTGTGGTTAATTCATGATTATTTGCTTTATTCCATCTTCTCTATTTTAGTAGATCCCTTTCAAATCCTATAATTTTATTCTCACTTGGATCTTCTCATCTTCCTTATTATGGGGTTAGGTTCAAGTCTCTTTAATTATCTCCACATCAATCACTTTAATCCCACATGCAACCCCATAAAACCTAAAGCGATTATTCCATGTTGGTAGGATTAGGCACCATGGTCTTTTCCACAAGAAATATTTTGATAAACATAGATATTCATTGAAGGAACTTACTGTAAGTTCATCTTACAAATAGGTCTTTTGCATATTCAAAGGTGAAATAACTTTATACAATAAACTCCATGATATGATTATTTATAGTCACTTTTTAATATTGTTGTTAAGTTACTCTACATTCCCTTAAACAATGTCTTTGTTTTCTCTCCATTATATTTTCTCATATATTTCTAGATCAAGTTCAAATTTCTATTTAATCTCTATATTATATGTGGTTCCTTCATTACCTTCAATCTTTTCCTATGATTTTTTTCTCTTAGATTTGGTTTCTTATTCTAGAGATCTAGTTCATCTCATTATATTTAAATCTTACCTTCTACTCCTCGTATATAAATGTTTCATTTCATGTTCTACATATTTTTACTTGTTTCATATTTTATGTTGTCACATCTCCCTTTAAAGCCCCATATTTATTTTATCATCTTGCTTCTCTACATTATTAATGCTCTAGGTTTTGGTTCAAATTCATTGGTTTAAATCTTATTCATTAAGATCCCTTTGATATTCATCCTCATAGTTCCATGAGTGACTAATCCATGTCAAATAAAATTAACTCCATGGAATTTTACACAAACATTTTAAACAACATATGGAATCACTTCAAAAAAGAATGTTGTGATCCCTCTAACAAATAAATCATATTAAAATTCAAACACAATATACCCTTGAACAATAAATTTTTCAGCTTACACTTCCATTTTAGTCTTTTAACAATGGTCAATAATATATGTCCATTTAGTATCTATGTTTCACAACCATTCCAAAAAATATTCACTTGATGCAAAATTAACTATTTCATAGGGTCTAAATAAATAGTATTAAAGTCTAGAAAGCCATGATTATAGAATGTTAGGAAACTCTCTTTAGAATATTTTTTATATTTCTCTATGGATATCATTAGAAATAATATACACTATAAATTCTCTTATTCTTACATTCATGATTTTTAAATTTATGTAGCCTCACATATAGATAACTTTGAAGGTTCCTTTGACTAGGTAACCATTTTGACATATTCAAGTCCTAGAAATGGAACCATTATTAGCAATAGTCCCTTAGATGTCCCATAAATACATGTTATGTGTTGTATTTTTTTGTGATGAGAATTTGATCCACTAAAGGAAATTATAGACAAAATTAAATATACTTAGTCTAATGTCACACACAAAACTTTCTTCCTACTCATAACCAACATGTATGCACTTACTATCATTCTTAGTATCTTTTGAATTCAAAATTACAAACTATGTGAGAATACATCCATTCAAAAGGAAAATATACTCAATTCAAGATGGATTTATAAAATTCATGAGACATTATATATAAGAATAAATATTCAAATTATTTCCCACAATTTTATATAACTCTAACTAACATTTCATTCACAAAATTAGGATGTTTATAGGATACAAAGAGACCATGGATCTTCATCTTCTTGATATTTCATTTATCGTGTTGAGTTATTTTATGTACACATTCAAGCTTCCATGTGTATCATTAACCTACATAAAATCATATTTTTGAAAAAATATGATATGGTGTATACTTGTTGCCTATTAAACATACATAAATGTGTGTGAATTATACATTGAATCTTCCTAATAACACTTAGGCTCACCATTATCACTTTAGGTTGAATAAAATACTTGTTGGTTGAACATTGCACCACTCAATTTATTATTATCTTAATGATTATAAATATATTAGGTTAATAGTGTTCATATTTTTATTATATGTGATATCCTAATTATATAATGGATACACCCATTTGTTACTATTGTTAAAATCACTTATCTACATTGATCCCTAGTGAGAGTTATACTCTATGCCATAGGCTTAGGATTTGGAACCCTTTCTTCTTGAAATTTAATTGTATATTACCCTATACTAGGTCTATAATTATTCTAAGTACTTACCCACATTCCAAGTATTTACATTCTCTATTTATATGACTTTACTTGAGTCATAGTCTATTGAGACAAAAAGGATAGTTATAGGTGAACATATCCCATGCATACAATATAGTGAAAAAGACATTTTTCTTAACCCACCTTTAGTTAGATTATTTTTTATATTTTTAATTTTTAATTATTAGCATCACCTTCATTATCATCATACATTTTATTAAATATTTTATCCCAACTATATCAACCAACTCCATATAGTTTTATAATTTTCCTATCTTCCCAATTGTATTAAATAAATAAATACAATTATACATATTTTCTTAACTATATAAAAAAACTCAATATAGTTTTATGAATTACATAAATATATTGGCCATCATGTTGATGCAGGTTCTAAACACACCACAAGTAATGAGGTGGCCTTTAACATTTTAGCATCTCTATGGAGATAAACTCCACTCTAGGGCATAATTTATAGTTATGCAGTCTTTAACAACCTATCAATGGAATAACTGGTAGGATATGTAGGCTATGAAAAGGTTTTTTGGATGGATACATGGTCTCTAAAATGGTATTTAATTTTTATCTGAGTTGTTTTAATAGTTGTATGTTAATATAAAATGGGTAAGTTTCAAAATAAACTCAAAAAGGAGGAAAGGGTAAGGAAGAAAATAAGACTCTATGGTTTTCAAAAATAACTTCCCAAGTTTGTTTCTAAATGGAAAAGTACCTTCAAAACCTATGTTTTTTGATATATTCAATTGCACACACATAATCAAGCACAACTAAAAAGTCTAAAGAAATATTGATGTAGGGAACTCATAAGCCTCAGTCAAAGGTTAATCCTTTTAGAAA
Source organism: Torreya grandis (assembly GCA_037957365.1). Taxonomy (NCBI): domain Eukaryota; kingdom Viridiplantae; phylum Streptophyta; class Pinopsida; order Cupressales; family Taxaceae; genus Torreya; species Torreya grandis. The sequence goes on from JARHVA010008592.1 coordinate 254,923, forward strand.
AGTTGTTGCACACCCTTACTCTAGAGATTATGGCTCGGGATAATGAGGTATTTGAGGTAGATTTTTGCACACATAGAATACTACATCAAATAAATCACTCATACACATTCAAAATCATGAATCAATCAACTTAATCATCTTAATCAATGTGATTTAGCAATCTTTCAATAATTATTACACATCCAAGAATAGTACATTAATCAATAAAATTAAGAACCCCTTCACAAATTTTTCACACTAATGATTATTGAAACATACAACAAATGAAATAATATCTAATTACACAAAAAATGGAAAGAAAATACTCAAATGCATGAAGTTAATAATCAAAATTGCTTTTATCATTTTGTATTCAAGATTTTCTATGATATCCTCCATAGGGTGGATTAAAATTGATTAATTAGGCTCAAGGAAGGGGTCACCACATCCTCCAAGCTCATGTAGAGTCATTTACATGTGATAGTTATAACATGAGTTCTAACTATGATCAAAACTATATAAGAATTTTCTTACAGTTGTCAATCAGCTAAGTTAGCATTTATAAAACCATGTAACATGTGTACATGTAAAAAAGACAAAGGAAAATTAAAAATAAAAATATAAAACTACAAGAAAACTATAAATATATATGCCATTACAAAATTTTACATGCATAAAATATTATCCCCTTTAAGGTTCTGTCATCTATATAGCTTCATGGACTTTAGTTGGTGTAGTGGCTAGGGTGGTAAAATCTAGAACTATAGATCTTGATGGCATAATTCAAGTAGAAATTTTAAATTACCTCTTATTTGCCTCATTATATTTTTAACACTTGTCTATTTCATCATGTTATTATCATATGATGTTCAATTTAAGCAAAGGTGGTCAGTGTATCTTATTGACTTGGCCAAGGAGTTTTACATGCTCAGCCTTAGTCTTCTATAAATTATTCTTGAATATCTCCACCTTTGTGACCTTATTTCTAGCTACACTTAATTCATATTATATTTCTTCAAATGTCAAGCCTTGTAGACTTTGCTTGAAGTTATCTATTACCTCCTATATGAGCTTATCAAAATTAATCATACTGATCAATTTTCCTATAGTGTCCTACACTTTTGATAACTTTAAATCATTAAAAATATGGATAATTTGGGCCTCATGTGCCTAATATTTGGGGATTAAAGCCACAAATAATTGTAAACACTCTCGATCTTCTTCCTACCTTATGACAACCAAATTGAGAGTGTTGGATGACTCAAGTGGTGTCATAAGGTCTAGATGACTATATATTTTATTACCTATGTATGTAACTAACATATTTAGCTTACCACTATCATCTCTAAAAGAATTAAACAATTGGTTAGTCTTATTGATATGAGGGGCCAATTTGGCCCTCATGAAATCTAAAGCTTCTAATGATTTGTAACATCTAGAGGCTACTTCTTGAACCTCTACCTTTATCTTTATAGGGATATGTATGATATTTGTTTTCTCCCTTAATTTTTATACCTCATCTTCTAACTCCTTTTGAGTTATTTTTGTGCCTTCATGTATGGAAACTATGGAATATTTGTGCTCTTGAGCTAGGTTTGTAAAATTATCAACATATGAAGACTATCATGGCTACCTATTCTACCTCTTAGTGAGGGATAATACTTCTTATCTTTCCTTAAAGATTATCTCCTTTCCTTTTTTATCTTCCAACTTCCTCTTTTTCACTCTCTATATGATATTAGATGGTGGGTCAATAAAGTGGTTATAGAAGGGAGTTTGGTGAACTTGAAGCTGGGAAACTTAGAGGCTTTGATCTTGAAATACATAGCCCAGAGAGGGATCTATAATTGTGATGCATTTGAGGTTGTAAATACAACATCTTACTAAGCCTCATTAGCTGATGGTTATTTATTTTATGCTTTGGAAAGGATGTTAGGTAGGTAAGGCTAAATGATCTTAGATCAATCTACTCTTCCAAAATAATGGAGTGGATGGAATGTGACTAGTTAGGGCTTGGCCTTCTTTCCTCTCCTAGAGTTTGCCAAAATATTTTCTTTTATGGAGGTGGTGAAAGGCATGGGAAATGTGATTTGAGTAGACTATATATGGAGTTTTGGAGTGGCCATGGCCATATGCACCTTTCTAGATATCCTCTTTTGCATGACTCTAATGGTGGCAGTGCCATTAAGGATAGAGGAGGAAACCATGATGAATAAAATAGAAGTGGATAGTGGGGGAATGGTGGTGATGGTAACATCCTTCTTAGTATTTTGGGTAAGAAGGGGAAATTTAATGAATTTGGATGAGGAAAATGGGTTAATTGAGGTGTAAGTATAAATTATACCTTTAGGGGTCTCAAAATAGAAGAAATAGAAAAATTACCAAATATTAAAATAGTAGATAAAGGAATAGTCATAAAAGATTGGGCACCTAGGGGACCTTGTTCAACTAGATAATTTTCCTTATCTGATTTAAGGCTTAAGGCCTTATCCATTTCTATCTTTTTATCTTCCTTAGAATCATCTTCATCTCCAACATCCTCAATTTCAATAACCTCTCCCTCTACATGTTCTAAGTGTTATGGTGTAGGAGGCAAGCCTTGAGATAACTCTATTATGGGACTCCATGTGGGGGTCCTTGGCTTCCCCTTGTATATATAAGATGAGTCTCTAGATATATAGGGGAGACTTATTGGGTTTATGAAACTACCTTTTATGTTGATATCCCTATAGATGTGGTAATCTGAGCCTAAGGAATAGCAGTAACTACTTAAATTATACTTATAGTTGGTTTATCTCATGCTTTTCCCTCTTCATCATAATCTAAATTGATAGGGTCTCCTACCTATGATCCTATGGGGTTAAGTTAAACTACCCTAGGCTTTTTATTCACAACATTGAGCTTCAATTTTAAAGGAAGTCTTTGAGATGAGGAACCTGCTTGGTACTTGTATTTATCCATGGAATATCCTCTCCAAAAGTCTAAATACTCCCTTTCTTTATAAAGGGCCTTATTTATATCTATTTCCCTTGAAAAAGTTGAAGGATCCTCATGTATCATCCTTAAGTGATCATATTTTAATCCTATAATCCTATCCCTTTCCAATACTGCATCATCATATTTTGCATTTAGAAATTAAAAAATCATATGCACAAGGCTCATGGCTATAAGGTATATCAAATCCCTATATATGTTTCTAAATAAAACCATGTGGATCATATTCCTTGTGTGTAAGTGTGGGGAAATGATAGCTCTTTCGCTTGCCACCCACTTCTCCAAAATGCTTCCTCATGGTGTATACCATTCTACCGATGACTATATGGTGGCCAAAGTATGAAATTTTATTCTTCCTAAATAGGTATTCTTAAATTCTCCACCATATTTGGAAGGAAATTTATTGCTTTGCTATCTTGTCTATATCATATTTTGGGAGACATAGATGGTAAATCTTGTTTCCCCAAATCATAATAATAGTGAAGTCTGAATATAAGAAGTAATCCCCTCTTTCAATGAGTTTCATTATGTTTTTTCCAATTCTAATAATATACATACCATGGATGGCTTTCCAATCCTGAGGATATACATCTTATGTAATCTTTACTATGTTATTTGTGTAGGCATACACATGTATAAACCATAAGTGGTCATAAATTCTATTATTGATGTAATTTGTGGTTAGAATCCTTAATTCACTAAGTTTGTAGAAGGTTCATGATAGCATCTAATAAGTATGGCATCATATAAAAATGGCCAATAGGCATGGGGTGCTTATCCTTATGGATTATTTGTTCCCTCAAAAAAAATTATTTCTCCTTGTGAGAATTGAGCATCATTAGTTAACAACATGTGTAGTAATAGCACCCAATCTAGATTGAAAAAATGAATTCTCAACATACCATAGAGTCTATTTATAAAATATCAACATACCATAGAGTCAAATGTGTACTAACATCTTGAATTTATCTATGGTAACATTTCCCTTTGGCTTATTTCCTTTGAAATGGATGGTCTTTTTAGGGAGAAACCATAAAGATAGTACCTTCTCAATTATGTTTTATTCATTCCATAACACCACCCTATGCTTACTAAAGTATGCATTAGATATGGTTAGGGATAATTTTATTAGGAAATCATCTCCAAAAATTCATTCAATGACTATTGTATTACGATAATGATGGAGGAAGGCATCTTGCATTATCTTACCTAAGAAGAATAGATCATGTAGGAAGTCAATGCATAACATCACCTCCATCTTGACAGTCATAAAGTATAGTCTTAATATTTTTAGGGAAAGTAAATCTTTGATAAACATTTACTTAGAGAGCATTATATTGTCTATGTCCAATGATAATATATCTAAATAATAGACAACATCCCATACCTTTGAATAATTTTCATACCGATTGTCAAAGACGGTAATGTTAAAGATTGTATCAATAAATTATATAGAATCCTTGATTATTTGCTCCTCAAAATGTCTTGGATGAATATACCATTGTTATTTCTTGTAATATCCTTCTTAATGCTATGTGTTTTATTATTAGTTCATTCTCCCAATCTATTTGATGGTTCTTTACACATTAATCTTGAGATAATAGCTAGGGCTCTTATGTGATGTGAGAGTAGTAAACTTTGAATGCAAGTTTGTTTGAAATAAATGATGGCTTCAATGGATGCGTATTGCATATATAATATTTTTCATTAAACACCAATTCATGCAGTATAAATTCCCAATGTTCACTTCTTTTATATCCCTATATAATTCAAATGTTGTTATTTAGTATTGGCAAGGGACTTTAACATATATTATTAAGAAATAATTTTGTTTGGCTAAGTATAAAAAGTTTTTATATTGCTTTTGGTAATTGGGTTTTCAAGTTTTATGTTTGGGACTAGTCTTTATAAAATACCTTTAACAAAAATCCCAAAGACCTATTTCTATTGGAAAAAATGTTTGTGGCACAAGTTCCAAGACCTATTTCCATCAGATAGAATTTCCACAACAAAAGTTTTGATATAAATGAATTGATTCAGGGAAATTATTTTGGATAAAATATCTAATGAAAAAACTCTAATAATAAAGAATTATTTCAAGCAAATCATTTTAGATAAAATATCTAATGCAAAACCCTAAAGACCACATTCATGTAGAACAAAAGTTTGATAATCTAAAGTTTGAATGAGAAAAAGTGTTGAAAATGCTATAGGATAAAATATTGAAACATAGAACCCGAAAACCAAACCTATCAGATAAAATGTTTGAATGGAGTACCTAAACAAAAAAATGATGAGCAAAATCACTAAATAAATTCCTCTAAATTGCCTATGTCTCTAAAATTTGCATATTCAAAAGCCCAAAAGGCTTTAGTGAAGTTAGTCCATAATAACACATGATTACCATATCCATTTCCCAAAGTATCAAGTATTAATAATCAATCATTCCCATAATCTACAAAAACATATAGAAGGGAGGCTCAACAACCAAGGCCCAAATTTTGAAAAAAAGTGGGTTCCCCTTTCTCCTTAAATAAAAGGTGGATGTTAGATACAATAAATAGAAAGTCATAGGGGGAATACTCTTGAGTATTTAAGAACCTATAAATTTGGTTATAAACCCTTAGATAAATTATGGATTATGTCATAGAATAAAAATTAAATCTAAAACATGAAATAAACTCTTAAGTTGATTCACACAACATATTTGCCTTCCAATTATTTGGGTCTATGTGTGTCAAATGTGTGGTTAATTTAACCCTTACTATGGTGGGTTTTTTAAAAGCTTGATGAAGTTGTAGGTTTCATTCTATTATATATTAAATCTTTAAAAAATTAGGGAAGCTCAAGCACTACTTTACTACTAAGCAGGTGTGTATAGCCTCTACATAGATGCCTTAGGCTCATTATCTTCTCTTTCAATTATATTTTTTTAACCATGATGCATGGTACATTGACCTTATTTCATCATGAGAGACTTTTGATTTTATTTATATTTTATTTTTCTCTTTTGAACTCATTAGATTTTTTTTTGAATGAACAGAAAAGATCTGAAACCTCATTGAGCTGGTATAATTATAAAACAAATCATTACTAGAACATCCCTATCAGTGACATGTATACCCAGAATTATCACTTATAATAAGTATTTAATATGATAAGAGTACTTGATCCAATAAAATAATAAAACTTTCTAAATTTATATGAAGTATTGTGAGATACATTTTCACATACATGGTGAAAGTATTCAATTATGACATTATCTAGAATAATCCATGATTACCTACCTGCATCCTAAGGACTCGACACAAAATTACACCCAATTTTTGGACAAGTCCCAAATTTATTATTCATTTTCAATTCTCCCTTTTTCTACAAGTCTATTTGAGCATAAGCTCAATTAGTATAGATTTTATCTTGGTTACATCAAAGCAAACATAATTTGGATTGTCATAGAAAGCAACAAAAATAGCTAATTTAGACAACATTGAACTCTAATCTAAGAAAGAAAGAAACTAACCTAAGAAATCAATAAAACTATTCTAGGAAAGAATGAAATCTAATCTAATCCTAATTTTACCTTTACCATTCTTCTTTTTTAGTCTGAGGTATCTTCAAATGGTACAACCATAAAATAGTGTTTCAAAAATTGCATGTTGACTGGATAGGTAGGTTCATTGCCCTGAAGGTCCTTCATATGAAATGCATTATTTCCCATAATCTTTCAAATCTGATATGGTTTGATCCATAATGGGGAAAACTTATCATGTTATCCTTTCTTCTCATGGGTTTTATCCCAAACTGGCACTAGGTCTAAAGTCATGAATGCTTTGTCCTTTACTCTCTTATAAAAAAATCTCTTGACCACATCCTGGTGTTTATTGAATTTCAATAGGGATTCATTCCTTGAATCTTCCATTTCTATTATGTCTAGTAATCAAGACTTTGTTTGGGCATTTGGTTCCATGTAATCTTACATGAACTAATAAGTTAGTAGCTTCAGCATAATTGGGAAAATTAGCCTACATCCATACACCAACAAGTAGGGTGAATCTTTGAGAACTTGTTTGTATCTTGTCTGGTTTGCCTAAAGAGCATACTTTAATATATTGTGCCAATTCTTATGCTTATCCCCTATTAATTTATTAATTGCATATATCAGATTCTTGGTCATTTATTTTTATAGTCTATTTCCCTAGGGGTAATGGTTATATGATGACTTGATAGTGATCTATTTATCATATTCCCATTGTGTAAATTCCATTGATATAAACATTATTCCATTATCACAAACTAGCACAATGGGAGTGCCAAACTAAGTGATGATGTATTCCTCCAAGAATAAAATCACATCTTGTGCTCTATAATTCTTCATGGCTAAGTCTTTGGCCTATCTAGTATAATAGTCTATAATAGTGAGTAAAAACTTATGGCCTATTAAGGAATTTGGGTTGATGACACCAATGAAGTCTAAACCCCATTGGGTAAATGGCCTCCCTTAAACAACTAGATGTAAAGGCATTATTGTGTATACTTCCATTTGTATAAAGATTGGAATTCATGGCATGCCCTCATATGAGTGTGAGCATCCTTAAAATATGTTGGCCAATAATAGCCCATTCTTAAGATCTTATGGGCTATGTTATTCCCAGAAGGATGACCACTTCCTATTTTCTGATGTAAGTTTTCTAAAATTTCTTTAGCTTCCTCTACATGTACACACCTAAGATAAATGCATTCATAATTTCTTCTATATAGTATCCCCTTCTTGATCATGAAATGGCCATTTTGAGCCTCAATTCTATTATTTGCTCTTTGTTGAGCTCTAGGTAACAAGTGCTTGTGAGCAATTACTATATGATATTGATATACCATTCTACTTTGGATTCTTGAGTCTCACATATCTCTTTAATGGTGATACATGGATCAAGTTTAATCATGATCTAAATGATGCCTTGAACTCAAACAATCTTTGTAGGTTTGATTTTTATGTTGAATTCCTATAGTTTTGTCATCCACTTATTTTGACATTTTCCTAGTTTGTTTTATGATAGACTGAGCTTGATAGAGGGATTAGGAACAATAGTAATGGTCTTATTCCTTAAAATGTAATGCCAAAATTTCTTTACTACTTTAAAAATAATGAATATTTTTTTATCAATCATAGAGTATCTAAGTTTTGCATATTTCAAATTTGTGCTCATGAATGTGATTGGGTGCTCAGTCTCATCCTTTTCTGTTATAATCACAACAATTTTATGTTTTAAAGAAAATGAGTAAATCTTTCATGAAATTTAGATTGATTAGTACTAGAGCCTATGATATTACATCTTTAATGTATTAAAAAAACATTCAGACTTCATTTTTCCATTCTATTTTTACATCTTTCTTGAGCATGGCATTCAGAGGTCTATATTTTTTTGTAAAACCTAATATAAACTTTATTATAAAGTTAATTTTCACAAATAATGATTTGAGCTCCTTCTTTCTATTTGGTGGTGAAATTTTTGAGATATCTTAAACTCTATCTAGATCAATGGTGATCCCTTCCTTGGTGATGATGTGTCCCAAAAGATTCACTTCAGTCACTCCAAATATGCTCTTCTTTTGGTTTAGTGAAATACCAAACTTTTTACATCTCTTGAATATGGACTGAAGGTGGCTTATATGATCATTAATGTTCTTTGAAAACACTCTAAGATCATCCATATAAATGATTATGCATTTTCATGTCAGTCCTTTGCATGTATGATCCATGGTGTCCTAAAAATTATCCCATGCATTTATCAAGACAAAAAATATCCTTTTGTTTACATAGGTACCCCGCTTCATAGTAAATGTATTCATTATCCCCTCATATTACACTAATACTAGATTATAACCTAAAAATCCATCCAAGAAGGACCATTTCAGAGCCACTTACATTATGTATCACCTTATCTAGAGAAGGCAAAGGATAATTATCCTTTTTATACGCCTTGTTTAAGTTTCTAAAATCCACACATAATTTGATCTCACCATTCTTATTCTTAATAGGGGCCAAATTGGCCACCTAGGTAAAATGTTGGATTGAGAAGATAATCTTTTCACTTGGTAATTTCTCCACTTCCTTTTAAATGAGTGGTTCCAAAATAGGATTGACTGGTCACTACCTTTGTCTAAATGGTTTATGTTCTAGTTTCATAGGGATTGTGTGAGTAATGACCCAAGGATATTACACTCTTAACTCTTCATAATTCCAAGTAATGGCATCCCTATATCAAGGTGATTAAATCCTTTACTCATTATCTTTCTTCTAGGGTATAGTTGAGGCCTATATTGATGTAACATAGGCTTTGTTCATCCCCCAATTTTTTCTTTTTGATGTTTGATTAATTGACATTAGGCATCATTAGTTTCTGAGCTTGTGGATCTATATCAAATGGCCTTTCTAAAGAGACCAACCCTTTTAGAATACAATTCTCTTTAAGCTAGAGAATACATTCCTTGTTTGATTCATCTTGGAAGAGATGAGGGACTCGAACTCCCCTAAATTAGTCAAAAATTGAATAATATGTTGATTGTCATTAAAGACTTGAAATTTTTTCACATTATTAGCACTAAAGGGCAAGGCACTAGTTCAATAGAAAATCTTCTTACCTCAGATTCTTAAAGAGGCTCCAAGTTAGTTGTGTTAGTAGCTACTAAATCTACAACTTGATTCTACTCTCTAGGAATTGCCTTTATATTGAAATCATCAAAGCTTTCAATTAGGTCCCATGTTTAATGTTTGTACTTATTGAGGTAAGAGAGCTTGCATAGACATTTATCTCTAACCTAGTTAATCACCATCTCAAAATGACCTAGTATTAACACTTTCTTCACATTGTTTTTAGTGAAAACTATAATCCCATAATCAGTGATTCATATTCAACTCTATTTTTGGTGTAAAGGAATTATAATCTATATGCTACCAAAATATTCTTTCCCTATGGATCAATTAACTTGACTCTAATGTGTGATCTTTGTTTAGATTTAACACCATCAAAGTGTAAAGTCTAGAGCTAATTAAAACCTTCATGCTATGGTTCTTATTATTTATTATTCATATTGAAAGTATAAATACTAAGTTTAGAGACTGATATGTTATATCTTCATTATTAACATTATACTCAATAATGGGATACTTCATCCTTAGTTCTCTATTGATTCTAATTTGATTCACAATACCTCGCCATGGTAACCAGATGTGAGATAAGTCTATGGAGATATATCCATTAAGTATTTTAGACTAGTCTCTACTTAGCAGTAGTCTATAGCCTTCAGGTATGTCTATTAACAAGATATCAATGGTTATATAAACATTTGCTTTATATGCTACTTGGATATGCACATCTTTCAATTCACTGACCATAGGCACCACTATCTTGTCTAATTATGAAACTATCCTCTTTGAATGTCTTGGAGATAAGCTAAGCTTCTAAAATATGGAAGTGGGCATGACAATTATAGAATATCCAAAATCAACTAAATAATTATGAATGTTCTTACCAAATTCTCTAATGGTGAGTAAGAATGGTGGAACTTTTTGATTACTCTTATGAACACCATTGGTGTCATTATATTTTGCTTTATTTGTAGGTGCTTTTGTTCTCTCCATAGGTGTCTTTTCAGTAATAAATCTCAACAAGAGATCCTTTTGTTAAATGATCTAAGATAACTCATAAAGATTTATATTTGCTTTGATATTCTTCATGTATTCAATGATGTTGTATCCTACTTTGCTAGATTCCACCTTAGGTTGAGGCTGATCATTTGGCATTGGAGGAGGTAAATTGTTCTCAACTTTAGGATTAGGTGTAATTATTGTGGTATTTATAGGTGTTGATGTAGTAAAGGGATGGTTATTCCTTAGATTATAGCCACCTTTTTCAAATTGTTGGAAATCATTAACTTGATCTGTGTTGTCCTCCATCATGTTATCATCTTTACTTGGAAAGGGAAACTCATGAGTATCAAAGAACATGGTAGTGCTAGAAGAACCATGATCATGATTAGGTTTGGGTGGATTATGTATCTAGTCCTGCCTTACCACCTCCCTTTGGAATATTTAAAATTATACACAAAAATCAATGCAGTCAAGCTCACCATGCTGAGAAGTATTCTAGACCTTGCACCAATTAGGTAGATCCATATCTGCTATGTTTATCTATAGAACTTTACCAATCTACTTTCCATTATTCTTGGGCCTATTAAATGACATGTTGTACCTCTGAAATGCATGATTATAACTTCCATTTGGTGAATTAGAATTACCCACCTTCCTTTGCATGCCTAAGAAGTCATTTCTTATCTTTTGGACCATATTTTGAATAGCCTTGAGTTATGCCTTTATAAAATCAATGCCTTATATAACAATAGTAGAAGTTGTAACCGATTATTAATTTTTTTGGTAGCCATTATTTTGGGTATGACTGTTTAAGAATCCATAGTTTGGATAAATTTCTTATGTCATAAGAGGTAGTATGTAGAGTTGGTTCTGATTGATTACTAGGATATATTTCCTTGCATGAGGAATTAGATTCAACATGGGAAAGGCATTATGGACATTAGACATAATAGGCACCTAAGGATAAAGTTATCTATTAATATTAATAGCTTATTTGAATGCTTGTGCTAAATTTAACAATAGAATATCTCTTTAAGAACACTACAATAATTGGATCCAATGTGTTCTTGTACATCTCCAATGCTAATGCTTTGTCTATATTATAGTTTAGAGTCAACCAATTGTACATATTTTGAAATTTTGCATTGAAAGAATGGATAAGTTCATTAGGCTCTCTCTCTTCATAATAGTAAAGAGTTGGTATATTATGTTGGGACTGATGTCCTATCGAAATTATGAAAGATAAATTGATTGACATGAATTCTAAGAACTGATGGAATTTTTTGTTAAATTTTAAATACCAATCATAAGCAAAATCTATTAATGTAAAAGGGAAAAGCTTACATGCAACATATTCATGGACAACATTCATTAACATTAAATTAGCCTTAAATAAATTAATATGTTCTTGTCTTGTCCTAACTCCTAAAGGAGAAAAGGATGGTAGATACCTCTTAGGATTCCTAGGCAAATCATGCACATCTCCTAGGATGGAAATAACAGATCCAAATAACCATGGTGGTTGAGAGATTAGAGGGTTGATAGGTAAAAGGTTCCTTACCAAGGAAGGAATCCTTGGTCTGTTAGAAATGGTTGATATAGTTCTAGGTCTCTTATGTTGTGGCAAAAGTGAGACTAGAAGACTAGCCTAAGAATTGGATCTGGTCACTCTCTTAGGTGACTCTAGTATAGCTCTATATAGAAACTGACATATTTTTTTAGAGGTTTATTTGGGGTCCTCCTTCTAGTGCCAATGAACTATTGATATGGGTTTTAATCACATCATAGATGTTAAATTAGCCTCTAACATTTTAAGATCACTATGGATATGAACTCCACTCTAGGGCACAAGTTGTAGGTATGTGGTCTTTAACAACCTATCAATGGAATAACTAGCAAGATATGTAGGCTGTGTCATGTTTTTTTGGATGGAGGTATGGTCTCTAAAAGGATAGTGAATTTCTATGTGAGTTGGGTGAATGGTTAGATGTTAATGTAAAGTGGGTAAGTCTCAAAATAAACTCAAAAGGGAGGAAAGGGTAAGACAAAAAAGAAGACTCTGTGGTTTTTAGAAATCACTTCCCTAGTTGGTTTATAAATGTACAAGTACCTTTAGAACCTATGCCTATTGATATCATCAATTGCACACAAATAATCAAACATGGCTAAAAAGTATAAAGAAATATTGATGTAGGAAACTCATAAGCCTCAGTCAAAGGTTGCTCCTTTTAGAGTAACTATTGCACACCCTTACTTAGATGACTATGGCTCAGGTTAATGAGGTATCTAAGGTAGCTTTTCACACATGAATAATAATACATCAAATAAATCACTCATACACATTTATAATTATGAATCAATCAACTTAATTGTATTAATCAATGTGATTTACAAATACTTTAACAACTATTGCACATCTAGGACTAGTAAATCAATCAAGATAATCAATAACCCCTTCATATATTTTACAAACTAGGGATTATTAAAACATACAACCAAATAAATAATATCTAATTACACAAAAAATGGAAATAAAATACTCAAATGCATGAAGTTGACAATCAAAATTGATTTTCTCCTTTTGTATTCAAGATTTTATATGATATTCCCCATAGGGTAGATTAAAATTGATTAAGTAGGCTTAGGGAAGGGTTTGCCTCATCCTCAAAGCTCATGAATTTTTTTTTACATATGATAGTTATAACATGAGTTCTAACTATGGTCAAAATTATATATGAATTTTCTTATAGTTGTCAATTAACTAAGTTAACATCTACAAAACCATGCAACATGTGCACATGTACAAAAGATAAATGCAAATTTAGAGTAAAAATATTATGCAACAAGAAAACTATAAATATATATGCCATTACAAAATTGTATATGCACAAAATCCTATCCCCTTTAATGTTGCATTATCTATATATCTACAAGCACTTTAGTTGGTTTAATAGTTGGGGTGGTATAATCTAGAACTGCAGATGTCAATGGGGTACTTGAAGTATCAATTTAAGATTGCTTCTTCTTTCCCTCATTCCCCTTGTAACACCTTTTTACTGCATCATGTTTCTATCATATGATGTTCAATTTAAGCAATGATAGTCAGTGGATCCTATTAACTTAGCCAAGGATTTTTTCATGATTAGCCTTAGTCATCTAGAAATCATTCTTGAATATCTCCAACTCCATGACCTTATTTCTAGATGAACTTAACTTATCTTCTATTTCTTCTAATTTCAAGCCTTGTAGACTCTACTTAAATTTATCTATTACCTCTTATATGAATTTATCAAAATTGATCCTACTAATCAATTTTCCTTTAGTGTTCTTCACTTTTGATAACTTCAAATCATTCAAAATATTGAGAATTTTGGCCTCATGTGACTGATATTTTGGGATTAAACCCCCATCTAATTGTAACCAATTTCAAGATTCTTCTTGCCTTATGATAACCAAATTGAGTGTTATATGCCTCAAGTGGTGTCATAAGGTCTAGATGACTATATATTTCATTGCCTATGTATGCAAAAATCATCTTCAGCTTACCACTATCATCTCTCAAAATATTAAACAACTGGTTAGTCTTACTAATATGAGGGGCTAATTCAACCCTCATGAAATTCAAGGCTTCCAATGAGTTGTAACATCTGGAGGCTAATTCTTAAACATCTACCTCTATGCCTACAAGGATATGCATGGTCTTTGTTTTCTCCCTCAATTATTATACCTCAAATTATAAATCTTATCAAACCATCTTAGTGCTTTCATGTATGGCAACCATAGCATCTTTATGATTTTGAGCTAGGTCTGCAAAATTCTCAACATATAGAGACTATCCAAGCTACCTATTCTACCTCTTAGTGAGGGAAAATACTTCATATCTTTCCTTAAAGATTATCTCCTACATATTTTGGGGAATAGTAGGTTCCCATGATAACATCTAATAAGTAGGACATCATATAAAAATGGCCCACAGGTGTGGATTACTTGTCCTTATGGATTATTTATTCCCTCAAATGAAAACTAGTTATTTATCCTAGTACAAAATGAGCATAACTGGTTAGCAACATGTGTAGTAATGGTACCCAATCTAGATTAATGAAATGAATGCTTGGCATACCATAGAGTTTGTTTAATAAAACTATGAAAATGCATACTCCCATGGATTTTTTTATGGTAACATTCCCCTTTGGCTCCTTTCCTTTGAAGGGGATGGTCTTTTTAGGGAGAAACCATGAAGACAACACCTTCTCAATTGTGTTTTATTCATTCTATGACACTACCCTATGCTTATCGAAGTATGGATCAGGTGTGTTCAAGCATAAGTATCTTTGGAAATTATCACCTAAAATACATGTGATGACTATTGTATTTATATAATGATGGAAGAAGGCATATTGTGTTATCTTACCCAAGAAGAATAGATCACATATGAGGTTAATACATAGAATTACCTCTATCTTGGAAACCTCAAAGTGTAGTCTTCATCTTTTTAGGGAAAGTAAATCTTTGATAAACATTCACTCAAAGATCATGAAATCATCTACATCCAATAATAACATATCTATATAATCAACAACATCCCATACCTCTAAAACATTTTCATACCAATCATCAAAAATGGCAATGTTAAAGACTTTATCAATAAATTCTATAAAATCCTTGATTGAGTAGGGGGATGGTGATTTTTCTCCTAAAAATGTCTTGGATGAAGATGTCATTATTGTATCTTGAAATATCCTTCTTCATGCTATATTCTCTATGACTAATTCATGCTCCCAATCCAGTCGGTGGTTCTTTACATACTACTATTGATATAATAAATAGGGCTCTTGTACGGCATGGGAGAGTATTAAACTTTGAGTGCAAGTTTGTTTTAAATTAATAATGAATTAAATGGATATGTATTACATATATAATATTTTGTATTAAATACTAGTTCATGTCTTATAAATTCCCAATGTTCACTTCTTTTATATCCCTATATAATTCAAATGTTGTTTGTTAGTATTGGTGGGGGACTTTATCATATATTATTAAGAAATAATTTTATTTGGCTAAGTATAAAAGTCTTTATATTCTTTTTGACAATTAGGTATTTGGGTTTTATGTTGGGGACCAATATTTATAAAAGACCCACAACAAAAATCTTGAAGACCTATTTTCATCAGAAAAATGTCCATGGCTTAAGTTTTGAAGACCTATTTTCATTGAAAAAAATTCCATGGAATTTTTTTTGATATAAACAAATTGATTTAGAGAAATTTTTTTGGACAAAATGTCTGACACAAAAACTCCAATAAGAAAAAAAAAATTAGGGAAATTGTTTTGAACAAAATGTCTAATGTAAAACCCCATAAACCACATTCATATGGAACAAAAGTTCTAAAGATATAAATTTTGAATGAGAAAAAGTGCCAAAAATGCAAACCCTAAAAAGTTATGGGAAAAAATATCTAAATATATAACCTAAAAGCCAAACCTATTAGACAAAATGTTTGAACAAAGTCCCTGAACAAAAAAAAAATTGATGAGAAAAATCTTTGAATAAGTTCCTCTGAACTACCTAAATCTTGAAAATATGCATATTCAAAACTACCAAAAGGCTTTAGTGAAGTTATTCCATAATAACATATGAATACCATAGCCATTCCTAAAGTATCAAAGATTAATAATCAATCATTCCTAGAATTTGCACAAACATATATAAGGGATGCTCAACAACCAAGTCCTAAATCTTGAAAATAAGTGGGTTACCATTTGTCCTTAGACAAAAGGGGCATGTTGGATACAACACATCTCATTATAATTATCTATTTGTATCAACTGCATTATCCAAATCGATACAAATTCTTTTTTTTTTCCATTTCCCACTATATCAATAAGTTTGATACAATTTGTTTTTATAATTCTTGTGCAATCAAATGCATCAAAAATCTCAATATAGTTTTCTTTCTATTTAAAAATGAAACATATTTTAGAATAGTTTGAAGAGGAAACCCACAATGATTTCTAAGGATTTAATAAAAATTATTGAAATGTTATGGAATTCATTAATTGTGATAGATTTTCAAAAATAATTCCATGCCTTATGATTTTTTTATGTCTCACTGTTATGCTACCAATAATTTTAGTATGGATTCCACTATATTAAAATGTTAAGATCCATATAACATTCCTAAAAACACTAGGTGATGTCCCATACTCCAAGACCATGATTTTCAATAAAAATATGTTATAAAATATATAAATGAAATGTAAATATTTATCTAAGAGAATATATAGGGTCAAAGACCTTATAGTAGTATATCAAATAATAATATAACCCCATGTAGGATATCCTCCTTTTTCTACTCACAATGTTTCTAAAGAACTTGAGGAAAACAAAAATGTGACTCGCTCTTTCCTTTATAATCCACCATTCCTAGTATAGATATTAAAATGGTAGGTCTTTATTTTAGTGTGCATACCCAAATTTATCACATTAACACTAATTTTAATGCCACATCTAGTGTTTCCCAACATACCACTCAAGCATGTACTTCAATTTAAAATAATTTTGATCCTAAATGGCCTATCTTAAAAATAATGATTTAAATGACTAACATTCAATCTAATAATAATGCTCAAATAATGAAAATGAAAAATAATGGTTAAAAAAATAAAATATAGACCTCAACGGATTCAATTTGGAGCACCAAATCAAAACACCCCCACCCCATCCTCTTAGATATGATATTGGAAATTTCATTCCATAACCTCCACTTTGTAAAAAATTATCAAACACCTTCAAAATGAAACCTTTGTCCCTAAAATTGTAGATATTGAAATATGTATTATCACTTATATGATATCCTCTAATGGATCCAATAATATTGTTTTGCATTTGAAACCCTTTGTTAATATTTATAAAGATTGAATGAAACTTAATACCTTTGCATTTACCAAAAGACCAATCAAAACATTTTATGGTGATGTTTTATAATGGTACAATTAAGTAAGATAAAATTTTATATATGTATTGGAATATGTAGTTAATGAATTTTTATAAGAGTTTCAACCTAATTACTTTACTAAAAATAACTTAGTTCACTTTATCAATTACAATCAAGTAGACTGAGATTGTCCAAACCTTTATTAAACATTGGAATCCTTAGCCAATATATGTGGTCACAATATGATGAAATAAACATTTTAAAAAAATATAATAATCCATTAAAATAAAAATTTCAAGAGGTTATTATAAATTTTTATCTAAAATTATTGGATAAATCCTTAGACCAAGCCAAATGACAAGACTAGGTGATAAGACAATTTGATCCTTCCAAACCTAATATCAGCACTCGAATGCTTATGAACCTTAAAATAATCATGATAATAATGGTTTTGTCTTTGATAACTAAAATTATAGGATAACTATCCATGTAATTATTCCAATAAACTCCAATGAAGTGACTCTTTCTTAACCTATAAAGGGAAGTCCCTTACAACATCCTCCTTCACCCTCACAAGTCAACAGTTGTGAGGTCCATCAACTTATTTCCATGATAAGATTAGGATATGCCTTCTTAAACCCTCACCTATAGTTTTTGATACTTCATTTCCTAATAACCATTGATATGAACTAAAAAATTATTTTTGGTTTCATCCATATTGGGATCATTCACATGAAACTTGTAAGCAACTTAAACACCTACATTTTGAGTTACTTCTTGGTCCAAAAATTTATCAACCATGATTATATATCATCATCAATATTATGATAAATTAGCTAAGGATCATTACTCAAAAATAAATCATGAATAACTTCACCAAGCCAATTCTCACCTCACCATCTATTTCAATCCTCTTCCAAATCATACTCAATGTCAACAAGCTGATAATCAATTTTAAACCCAACTAGACACTAATGTTTTTGAAACCACGGTTAAACTTAAATATTATAATGACTCATAAAACTTTTAAAACATGAACAACATGATGTGTGTTATTTCCTACATTTATCCTTATCCTCTTTAGACTCACATTGTTCATATAGATTATATAACAATTTAGGATTATCCTTCACATTTTTTTTTTGGTATTGGATTAAGATAAATAATTAATTTTTTACTTTAAAATAGACCAAATGTATTGGTCACCCTATTATATTTTCATTTATATCATACTATATTAGCCATCTTGATACATTTCTTTATTTTTAAAACTATATCATCCAACCCAATATTATTTCTAATTAATCATATTGTATTGGCCAACATGGTACAATATTTTACTTTGACTAGTTGTGTTCCTAGTATATTGACTAATTTTTAACATTATTTTATTTCCATTTAAGGTCATATTATATTAAATAAATTGATATAATTTATTTCTTGTACTAGTTTTGTACGTACTATATCAGCTAACTCAATATAACTTTTTTATTTTTAGTTCAAGTCCAACTATATTAGTCAACCCAATATAATATATTTATGTATCTAGTTATAAATATATTTTATCAACCAAGATAATATAGTATTTTTTTATGTTTGTGTCACTAACTACATCTACTATGCCAATATAGCTAGATCAACCTACTTCAACTATTTTGGTTGCTCCAAGAACATGCACTTTGACTCAGCATCATATTTAGTTGGGTATAAATTAATATATATGTAATACACTTCAAAATTAAAGTATTATTTTCACTCATGTCAAAATAAAATTAGCTTTTATGAGTGGGATCCCATAGAAAAAAAATTATACTCTCATCTCAAATATTATTTCTTGAGGTTATGAGGACTTATCCACAACATAGAAACTATTTTATGCAAAAAAAATTATATGAACATTCCTCAACCACAACCTATAGGGTGAGCATATAAATTTATTATATATAATGAAATCATATTATTGAAATTCAAAAATATTTATATCTATGTAGATCTCAATATGGATACATCTCTCACCTAAAAACTTTATATCACATCTATGATCCCCAGTGAAAATTTATTTCATGTGGATGAAATTCATTTGTTTATTGGATTAAAATTTGGTGAAATTTTATTAAAATGATCCTTAATATATGAATTGGTTGGAACTTGTGTTACCTCTATGGAATTCATTAAAACTTTATGATATTATAAATCTAACCTTAAGTCTACCCAAAAGCATGACCCAAGGATATGACTAAAGATAAATTCCTCCAATAGGATGTGTTTGGATTAATATTATAGTACCAAGTATTATGGGTAGATTTAATGTCATGAAATTAAATTTTAATTTATCTTATAATTTTTTTTTGTCATCCTTGGAATAATTTTAAAGGGTCATGGCCTCTTCAATATATCAATGCATGAATTTTCCTTACATCGTGATGCAAGTGGATGGATGTAGGATTTTTATTTTTGTATGTTTTTATATTATAGATTTATATTGAGTTATATGTATTAAATAATAATCCTTTTTGTGATTCACTTAGCATTCTAAGTCATTTTGGCATTTTTCTGATTTTCCCACCAAAACTGAGATTTAAATTTTTATACTAGTTCTAAGAGGTTTGAAGAGTTTTTCTCACTTATAATGTTTGTTTTTGTCTTGATAATTTATTTATGGTGAAAAAATAGTTATTATTCATGATATAATATATTTCAAATTTATTAGACCTTATATGTCTATGTTAACCTCACTTAAGAGTTAAGTCTTAAGTAGGGTTACAAATAATTTTTTAGGTATTTTAATAAATTATAGGATTTGGAACAAATATTGTGGTATTAGGAGAGAGATAAGGTATTTTGGAATATATTAGGAGATAGGATCTAATATTTGGATAAAAATAAGAAGAAAAGTTTTGAAACAAGGTTATAAAAGAGGATTGTGTACATGTTTGTATGTAAATTAATGGAAAGTATGTTTTATTAAATATTTTATTTAAAAAATTAATATTATATCATATTTAATATGGTTTATTTATTATTTTATAATCATTTTTATTGTTTTTTTAAGGTATTTTACTTGATGTAAAAATGAAAATGAGATAGAGGTTGTTATAACCAAGAAATATTATCAAAATAGTCAAGGGAAAGTTATTTTTACCTATATTTTGGATTGTTCAAGGACTAATAATAGTTTAAAATATATTATATTTATTTTATATACATTATCAAAGTGAAATTTTTCAAAAACATTTCATACGATTCAAGTTGTCTATTTTTGTGTGTTCTCAACCTGTGCATAGAAACTAGGGTTTTGGGAACACAAAAATTCTATAAATTAAAATTTAATCCTTGAAAATTATTGAAATTTTATGTAAAGTTTAAATAGGATATTTATTAATTTATAAAAAAAAATCAAGGTGATTTATCCTTTAAAAAAAATGTATATCAAATACTCAATCTGCAGGCCCAAAAACTAGGCCTAAAAAACCTTATTTTGTGTTTTCTTATGTTTTCAAGGTTAGAAGAAGGTATAAATGGATATGATGGGTTGTTTAAGTATAAAATTAAAGTTTTAAATGTTTTTTAAATATGAAAACTCTATTTTTTTTAATTTTCATTGAGAATATATAGCCCTAATCGTCTAGAAAACCTTATTTTTCATTTTCTTACATTTTTCAAGTGGAATGACAATTATAACCAAACATGGTGGGTTATGAAAACATGAAATGAATATATAATAGTTATTTATAACATAATTTTTTTTTTAATTTGATATTTATATTTAGATAAGCTTGAAGGCTTTGATCTCTCATTCTAGTTAAATACAAGTTAATTATTCCTTTACCCATCACCACCTCTTTGGTATCATAGCTTAGAAGATACCTAAATATTTAAATTTTTTATTTTACTTAAAGATGACCTAAATATATAAATATCATTGAGATAATTAAATATAAGGTTGTGAAAAAAAGAAACTTGTAAGAATGTACAAGAATGGCACATAGTGGTGCAGTTAGAGGTGGTGCTAGAGCAGGTCAAAGAAGACAACCAAGAGATGTATTATTAGAGGAGATAATAAAATTTTAGGAATTTTTGAATGAAATATAAGTTAATAAAATAATATGTGTTGTGATATTTGATGTGATTTAAGGAGAGGAATAACCATAATAATAAGTGACAGAGTCCAAAGATGAAGAAAGAATGGAAGAAAGACTCTTTAAAATAGTCATGGAAATACCATAAAATATAAAATTATAAGTTAAAATATATGGAGGAAACCTAAATGATTAACAAATTATGGATTGGATAACTGTAGTGGAAAAGTATTTTGACTTTGAATGAATAACTGAAGATAAAAAAGTGAAGTTTGCTAGTACAAAATTAAAAGATCATGCATCCATATTGTGGGATGAAGTGAAAGATGACATAAGGAGAGGAAAACAAAAGATTATTAATTGGGATAGAATTTTTAAAAAAATTAAGTAAAAATTAATTCAAAGGTAAAATAAAACACATTTATTCAAAATACTTAAAAACTTAAGGCAAAAAATAAATGAATGTGAAATATTATATAGAATAATTATACAAACTATAAATTAGGGTAATTCACATAGAGGAGGATTTGTAAAAGGTTTTAATATATGTAAATAATCTAAATTTTAACATTACATATGATATCAAAATTATATCTCGAAGATCATTGGAAGAAACATATTAGTTGGCACTCAAGTAGATGAAAAACTAGACAAAAAACAAGCTCAACATTTAAGAGGAAGAAATAATAATTTGAGAGACTAATTTCAGAAGTATAGGATAATAAGATGTTAAAAATTATTTAAAGTATATGAGGATGAAATAATAAACTCTCATTATCAATACCAAGTTATAATAAGACCGTATTCAAGAAGAAAAAGAGAAGGGTTTTAGGGAAAGTGTTTCAGGTGTAATAAGTATTCAGGCCATATATCTTATGAATTCATAGAATATCTACAATAAATCCATAATAATCAGGTTGTTAAAGTTGATAAAAAAAATTAT
>JARHVA010008592.1:282500-317500 GCA_037957365.1 Torreya grandis
GGGATTTACTTTTCAAAAATTTAATGTTTAATCAAGTCTAGTTTACAATTTGACATAGTTTGGATTGAGTCATTACATGCATTGTTAGCATTTATTAATTCATACTTAGATGGAATTTTTTTTGACTAACCTATTAATGTTTTTCGAAGTCTAATTTTACTTTCTATTTATTCATAAGGATATTTTTAAATTTTTTGAATCATTGATATTGGTCCATTTGTAAAAATGCCATCAACTTGGAATCCCCATAATAAAATCTTTTGAAAAACTATTAAGTCTTTTAATGACACAAGGTCTCAAGATTGCAACACTTGTAATGAGATCAAAACCTTAAAAGCTTGAGAGATCATAAACTTAGAATTATTAATGCATTAACCCAAGAGTGAATCAACTATGTCAAGATTTATGGACCTGAGTTCCCAAGATTACAACATATGGTACTATCTAAAAATATCTAAACCTAGAGGGAAGTAAGGCATTAACCTGGTAGTGAATAACTATGTAAAGCTTCATGGCCCTAAGTCCCTTAGATTGTCATACTTGGTACCATCTTAGAATATCATAATTCTAAAGGATTAACATCATTAACCTAAAATATCATAGCATTAGTAACATTGACCAATCAAATCATGAAGAGCATTAGAACCTAGAAATAAGCCACATGGCCATGTCGATGATGAAAACATACATCAAGGTAATGTTTGGGGATAAAAACAAGATACCAATGGTAAAGGTGGGACTTGATAAGTAAATAAATTAATTTTAAAAAATAATAAATAATGAAAAGGTGACAAATAAACCTAATGAAGTAGACTTGTAAGCATTCCCCTTAGTAAAAACATGTGGATGTCTAGATAAGAAAATAGAAAGACAAAATTTGATGGCCAATGTAAGGACCAAGTGATGATAAAGTAATAGCTTATTTTTAATTGAAATAAAAGATAACATGAAGTTGATATCAATATAAAATAATCATGGAGATGGCAATGGACACAACATTAACAAAGATCTAGGTAAAGGAAGAGACAAAAATTGAGAATATTTTCACATCTCCAAGTTAGAATCAACCTTAAGGACATGGATATCATTAGGTTCATCAAGAGGACTGAATTCCTCTATTTATATATTTTAATAACCCATTGTTCAAATGTTACATACTCATCAACATTTAATAAGAAATCCTGCATCTAGAAGCTATTTTTTCACTCTAAGATAAGTATCAAAAATTGGGAATAGCCAAATAAGAGCATGAACTAGTTATTTTATCATTAGGATTGGATTGAAATGAGGTGTCTCTTCTTATTTGGATCGATGGTTAGTTAGTGGAATAAATTAAGTATCACAGAGTTCCTATTGTCCATTGAATATTGGAGTGCATTGGAGATTGAATTCACTTCCATACTAGAAGTTGTATCTAAAATTGTTCCATGAATAGGTCGATCTTATCTTTTTTTTTTATGTGTTATCATAAAATACTAAGTTATAATCAATTAATCCATCTAATGTTCATAACAATGGCATTTAATTTATGGTTTTACAACATAGCTATGATGGACTAGTATTGTTTATCTAAGAAAAATTACTTATCATGGTAATGGTTGGAAATTTTAGTTCCAAAATGTTGTCAAAATCATGTTAGGGTTACACCTATTATTCTCTCATGATTTTTATATTTGATTATCTACCAAAGTTGAAGAAAAAGATTACCAAAACTATCCAGAGATTTATCCAATATTTCACATGTCCTTCCTACTGGTTTTGCCTTGATGGTTTTCTAAAGATATTGATTCGAGAAGTAATCTATGCAAAGACATTTTTTGGTTTTATTGGTTTGAAAGTGGATATATAATTAAATTATGTAGTATCTAGTTTAATTGGATTTGAAATCTCTTTCTAATTATATTGAGGCTTACATTAATCATAGTTTGAAATTAACTATAGGCTTATGTATTAGATTTCTTTTGAGTAGATTTCTAGATTTCATGTTCACATAATTTTCCTTAAATATTGTTCATTGTGGTATTTTAGTTTGTGCATTAGTTAGACTTAATGCCCAGTGATTTTATTTCAGCCAACACTAATTTAATTTCTAAGTATTGGAAGACCTATCTTGATCAAGGAATTTATTTATTTTATGCCCTACTCTCTCCCTCTCTTTATATTTTTTTATGAAAAGTATCTACCCAATCATTTGTAAATAATTAATTTGTAGAGGATACCAAGAGTGAGATTCTAAATATTCTAAGGAAACCATTTAGAACCTTTAGTGTAAATATAAAAAATCTACCCATGTTATATCCTTAAAAAATTATTGACCCTTGGATTACCAATAGGTCCTAAAAATAAGGGGACTCTTTGTCCCATGATCTATTAATAAATTTTATTCATTTAGATCAGTTAGTTCTTAACTATGTTTGAGTGGGTCACAATTTCATCCTAACAACCTCCTTCCCATAAATATTCTAATGACATAGTAGTTGAATACCTTAACATAGATTGTCACCACTCTCGATTATGATTATGGTTACACCATATATGACCCATACTTATTTTTTATGCCCAGTCTAAAGATGAAAAACACTATGTTACCATTATTATATTTAGTTATCTTATGATAAATCCTCATTTTATTATAGCATTAATTTATTTTATATTATTCAACTTATTACTCCTACCATTTAGATTTACTAGACAACATCTCTCTATTGGTTTTTGTTTCTATATCTAAGATGGATCCAATTTATACTCCTAATACACATGTTTCATCTATTAATGTTGAGAATCTTTAGATCATGCTTGATGATGTATTATTAACCAAGCTTATCATTTCACTAAACATTCTAATACATCAAGTTCACTTCCTCTAAGTATGTTGGCTACACATCTACAGATAACATCAAGGATGTATGTTAAGGAAATAACAAAAACATATTATTTATTTCATATATTTTCTAGTTACTCACAACATTAAATTAAATATTATTAAATATATCTAGAGTATCATAATAAAATTAATTAATCAATCAATCCATACCATAATAGTGATGATATGGAATCTCTAGATCAAACTCTAGACATGCCTTGTTACGTTCCTCCACACAGGATGGATATGACACCAAATAAACCCAACCAAAATTAAGACCCATATTTTGAGTTTCATTATGTATCCAATTTGTTAGTTTAAAAATTTGGATATTACCAATTATTTTTAGCATAACATAAGTGAAAAGGTCCAGCTCGTACCACATATAATCGATCAACTCAATATTCTAATCTATGGTCCTATTTTTAATCCATAGGACTAGTACACATTATTTAACTAATTATATATCCATTTGATAGTATATATATGTTCTTAATCTCAAGGAAATTAATATGTATATTCAGTTGAGTATTCTACCTCTAAAGGTTACATGATTATACATAAAAAATTGAGGAGGTGTATTATCTTTAGCACAAATGTTATATACATTATAGGAATAATTTTAGATCCATTTATAATCCTTTGAAATATTTTACAAGATCCATATATAAAGGTTTATATCAACATTCACATGGTTCACTTAGGACATAAGAGCAACCTACTTTATGATGAAAACTACTTATGTGACTATAGACTCAGTATTTGTTCCTTCTTAAATGGAATCATCTCTTCTTTGCTTATGTTATTCTCATTAAGAGGCCCATGTTCTCCTCATTATATAGTGACTTATTTTTATTAGTAGATTTTCCTCAAGATAGTCCTTATATGAATCTTAGAAAAAATAGAAGAGAATAGGGTTCGAGTTAGATATCAACTCCAATAGGACTTGATAGATGTTATCGATGATGTGTGTAGATAATTTTCAAATAATTTATAAATAAATATATCATTATTTCATATTATTTTTTTTAAATTATTACATGACTTGATCCCATATTTATATATTTATTGTACATAATGCTCATTTTATATAGATTGTGTTTTTATGATCATTACTTTTAGTACTTCATTTTTAGCACTTAAATTTACTTTACATCTCTTTTATCAAACTTTATACTTTGCCATTTTTTTAAATTTTAGACTCTTTAGCATCATTTTAGCTTCCCCCTAGTTTTGAATGATTTCTAGTTGGCCATTATTTTATTTTAGACTATTTGGTATCATTTTAGCTTCCCCCTATTGGGACCAACATACCCCAATTTTTTTTGAATTGGGACCCTTGAGATATCCCTAAAATAAAGCATGGAAATCTCAACATGTCAAGGTTTTTTTTTATATAATTTTAAGATCATCCACTTTGTTAAGAAACAAGCATATATGGTCTTGATTTCCTTTATTTGGACTAACCTTGATAATGAATTTCATTTGAGCATGAGTTTCAGGTTCTATATCATATGTTCCTAAGTAATATACATTCCAAAACCCTAAAAAACCCTTGGTTAAAAATTTAATAAAGGTGAGAACCCAAATTGGTAGGAGTCATTTTTTATGGACTTAAATTCAAGCACATATCCTAGGATTAGTCATGTTTCTTAACATGACTTGACCCCCTTCATTATTTTCCCCTTTCATTAAGTTATTTATGACCTAACATAATGTATTTATGTAGGGTCCTTTTATATTCCCAAACTTATCCTAAGAATTTAATACTAAGGCCCTAATGTATTCATTAATACCATCTCAACCTTAGTCTTAACATCTTAGGCCTAAGTTATTATGATCCCTGTGGATTTAACATAAATTAGTTGCATCTCACAGGATCCTATAGTTATCATTTTATCATGAAATTTGATCAAATATAGTAAAGTTAACTAGGAAATTTGGTTTAAATAGCCCGCATCTTAGATGATCCAATGATCCATGCTTACTTGCAAGGACTCGATCAGATGGAGAGAAGTGTATTTGAAAAGTTAAAAGAATATAAGGAGCCTAAAATATGGACACATGACACCATTAAATTTCAAGACTAAAATACAAAAGGACCCAATTGACACTATAAAAAATTGAGAGTAGGTCTTTGGATCATGATCCTATAGTTGTTGTTTTATCATGACATTTGATTGAACAGAGTGAAATAACACCCAAAGCTTAGGAAGCCCAACAAAAATTCCAAGTGGTGTCCTAAAATTTGACCCTAAACATTTTAATAAAATTAAAATTGACATTCATGTGATCATATTTAAACATCTAAAAATACTAACTTGATGCTTGCATGACTGTCAAATTTAAGTCCATTAAAGTGTAATTTTTGCTAGTTTAAACTTGACATCCATGCAACTATCAAAAAACATCTAAGAAGATTTATTTTATGAACACAAGATCATAAATTTTAAACCAATACAAATTCCTTACTTAGAATTTAAATGCCATCCCTAAACCTTTTTGGGCTAACCAAGCCAAGGAAAATGTTCAATATATACCCAAAATAGATAACCTCAATTTGTAGAATGCAAATATATGCAGGAAATATACTTAGCCTAAGTTTATGCTTTAAATATCCACATGGAATTTCTCATAATGGACCTTAAATAAAATACTTACCCTATGTAAAATTCATTTCATGTTGGAACTATTTTGAGCATCATTTGTGATTCATGACATAAACATTTTAGCCTAATGTTTTCATTATGTTTATTAAATACAAAACATACATTAACCCAGGATGATTATGCCTTGAACCCTTTTGAATCAAAACTTAGGTTTAAAATCCTTAGTTTAATGTTTTTTCGATGCTTAATAAACATGAAACTAACGTTATCCCAAGGGATGTAATACTAAGTCTTGACATTTGAGAGTGTTATAACTTACTATTTAGGCATATATGCAAATCAACAGTTAGTGATTTATCACTATATTTGATCCAATAGAATGAAGGTCCCCAGAGACTTTTCAAAAAAACCCCAAGAACCTATGGACCCACTATGTGGCCAATGATTATTTGATAAGGGACTAACATAAGATTTGGAACATGGGGAAG
Source organism: Torreya grandis (assembly GCA_037957365.1). NCBI lineage: Eukaryota > Viridiplantae > Streptophyta > Pinopsida > Cupressales > Taxaceae > Torreya > Torreya grandis. The sequence continues at coordinate 288,461 of JARHVA010008592.1, forward strand.
ATATTTGAGCATGCCAAGTGTCATGACCACATGGATTAAGGCTTAAGAACCAATTAAAATATAAGGGCATGGATTATGATCATTGGCTTATGTTAATCTATAATTTTAATCCTCTAGATCAAAAGAAAGAAGGTATTTTTGAAATACCAATGGATAGTGTTCAAATGACATTTATGAAAAAGGCCACAAAAGATCCAAACCAGTGCCATATAAGCTCCATACAAGTATAAAAGGACAAAACTAAAGATATTTTGGGTTTTTAAAAAAATTTATAAAGGCAAAGTTAAAAATCAAATCCAAAACATGTATAAGATAAATCATGTATATCTTCTACCATTAAATATCCAAACCCTAGACCCCACATAAAGGCAACCCAAATGGATCCAATTTTCTATAATTCAATCAAGAGATATCTAAATTGTGTTTCTAAGAAAGAGAGAGATTTTTCAAGAATCATCTACAATCTAATGTGAATAATTAGCAAGAAATAGAGACCATGGCAACTAGTAAACAATAATTAAAGGAAGAGGCTAAGATTTATTTGATGATTGATAGTGAGGGCCAGGTATTCAAGGATAAAAAATTAGGCCTTGGAGTATTGAAAATCCATGGTATTAGAAATTGGTCTAAGATTTTCTTCATGATATAAGAATTATGACACATCTCAAGGGAAGAGCATAGAACTGCCACCACCAACAAATGATACAATGACTTTATTTCAATCTAGATGGCTAACCTCCACCATGCCATGACCAAACTATAGGTAATGCATTGTATTGATGTCCTTGCCCCCAATTTTATTGATTATAAAATTGATGGTGAATGGATTATTAGGGAGGGGTACTCAAAAGAGGTGGCATAAATTTCCCCTATTACTTTTGAAAAGTAATTAAATCTCCCTCGTACCCATGTGGACCTTCCTAACATGAGAGAATGGACCAATAGCCATAACTAGGACTCTATCCTAAGACCTTGGCTCCATTAAGGGCATCACATCTTTAGAAACCTTGATGAAAAAATCCATATCATTTAGTTTATACATGGCATTAAGGTGATTATGACCTTTTTGAATATATATTTTAGTGCCCCTTAGACCACTTATATAAATAAGGTTTGGGTATCATACGTACACTTACTAGTAGAAGAAAAACTTACCCTTCCAAGTGGAGATATGATCAACATCTTTCTAGCCAAGTAATTCATTACCATCAAGAAAAGGACATACAAATAATTATACATGATATATTACCTCCTTGATTCCCTTCTTACTTCAATCACCTTCCCTGGAATTAAGAATTGGTCCCCAGAGGGTAAGACAACTATCTCACACCACTACTCTAAGTTGCGCATCTTCAAGTATCAAAATCACATGGCATTTATTGGTGATTAAATTTTACTAGAAATATTTCAGTCCATCACAAGTGTTTCAATTCCTAGGCTCCACCTCTTCATCAATAGATAGGTTGAAATCATATGGGACATATGGTATTATCCTAATTACATAGCCACTAGGATAAAGGGAATCATGTCCCAACCCTACAGATTACCTGTGCATGTCCTAACTAAATTTGTTGAATAGGAGATTGCCTCCCAAATCATCCTTAGCATTAACAAGGCTTGAAAATAAAGTAGGAAATGTCTACTTAACCCCTTCCCGTTGGACATTGGGAAAACCTTAATTAAAGAATGGAATCAAGTAGAGATTATGGTCACACATAGGAATTCATTTGACTTTCAACGAGATGAACTCAGAATGTGGGATCCAAAGAACAAGGTGGGGTATCATATAAAGTACAAGAAGCTAAATCTTGAGTATGTGCACCAATTGGGTGTCTATGACACCATATACATCAAAGCTAAGAATTATGGGGAAGTATTGGCTAGAGTCTAGGGTCATAACATCAAGGTAGAGCATAGATTGGTCAAAGACAACAAGCCATTTGGGGAAACATGGAAAATGCACCCCTTATAATATCATTTACTATGTGGGCCATTTGGAACAACTCAAGAGAAACCTCAAGAAAAACAACCATAGCACTCCCAATAATAGGTTAAGCTAACTCAAGATGATCAATTCAAAGGAAAAGAGAAGGTTGGATAAGTAATATTAGAAGAAAGACTTGGAGAAGGACCCTTAACTTCAACCAGGTAGTATAGACCACCCTATCTAATCTAGTACATTAACATGATAGCCTTGGATATAGAAGAGAAACTTGAGGGTACTCTTAAGGAAATTTTAGAGTCTTATGTCTTAAGAGGAGAAGATGACCCTTTAGTGGAGCCCAAGGAAGATACAGGGAAAGAACTTGTCCCAGTGGCCTCCCATGAAAAGAGGAAGGTAGAATTGGCCTTGGTCCCATTAGAATAAAGGAAGAAACCTATATTGATCTTCACTCATCCCATTAGTGAAGTCAATTTCTTCAGTGATGAATTTCCAAACCATGGACCAGTCATTCCTAACTAGTTCATCTATGGGAAATTGAAAAAAATCCCATCTCTCTCCCACTCATGGGTTATAACAAAGATTGGTGTGGATGTACATGATGATATGAAGATATGGATAAAAGATATAATGAATTAATAAGAAGAGAGAAGAATCATGGTCTCTCAAGACTTAAGAAGTAAGAAGATGGATGCTCTGGGAGCATCTACTAGCTCAAGAGTGGAGTTCTCAGAACCTCCCCAATTCAAAGAACCAATTACAAAAGTTCATTTCAATTTTGAAACAACAAGTTTAGAAAGGATAACAACTAGGATGGTCATGTTTGGGATAGAATAATTCACGTTTTAGAAGGTGGAAACTTTTATAGGTTTGACCAATGTTTTAGGAAAATAGCTTGGTGAAGCTACAATACATGAAGAAGATGTGGAAATATTGATGGAAGCACATTCACAACAAGCCAAGGCTAGAGTTCAAATTTTAAAATAAAGGATCTAGAATTTGGAAAGGGAGAAGGAGAACTTGCAAACCTAGACAATCCCATCGGTCCTAGATGCCATGATCAAGATGCTTGAGAATCATTCTATGACATGTTTGAGGCATTAAAGTCAATAAATATGAGGTAAAATGCACTAAAAGACAAAGATACATTATCCAAATACCTAGTCACCCAATGGTAGGCCTCAAAGGACAATATTTCCCATCTCCTCAACATTTAAGTAAAAAATCAAATCCCAGACTTTAGAACCATAATCATGGGACACCTAAGCATAATCTTGGGTATTTTTATTGATAAGGTTTATAAATTGAGTACCTAGCATACCAAGGTGATGAGGATTCTAAAATATGATAAAGGGCTCACTAGTAGAATTGAACAACTTCTTGGGACCATACTCATCAATCGTACACACCCTATTACCCTTAGCCTCATCAATGATGAAGAGTTCAAACATAAATCCACTTTGGTGACTCAATAAGTCTAAGGTAAAAGCAAAGGCCAGTTTGGACAAGATAAGAGAAATATCTTGGATATGATCTTTAAGGCAAGTGAGAGGATCAATGAAGCTAGAAGCATCAAGGAGGCCTTGGCAAGAAATGACCAAGAATTTGATGAGCTAGTAGACTAGGAGGAGGAGTGCATAATGAAGCCTACTATGGATCTTGAGATAGCTGATGAGTAACATGAGAGTGCTATGAGCCTCTTCCAATAACAAATAGGTTCCCCACCAAGAATTTAGAATAATATTATATTCTAATATAAATTAGGTGGTATTTTATAGTATAATATTCCATTGCAAAGGTATATGATAGTTTGTTAGCATATTTTCCTCTAAGTCAATATGATTTGGAAAAGCATGTGTATTATAGAGCTTGTAAGGACAACTGTATCTTTGAATTATAAATATAATTCTTTGATCATAGGGTTTCTTATTTGTTTTTATGCTAAATTGGCTGAAATATCTTATGTTTTGCTTCATTTCATTTTGATCTATATTTAGATGTGCAATAACTATTTGATTATAGTAATAAATCCCTAAAGTAGACCCAATTTTTCCTTGTGATTCTTAAACATTTTCCTTTGAATTTTGCTTGATATATAGTGAGATTTGAGTTTAGGCTATGTTTCACTATATATATGTTAATTGTGTATTTAATTAAAATTAATACTTTGTCATAATGTTCAGGACCAAAATTGGCAATCACTTATTTCTTTTCTGCCCTACCCTTATTTTTGCTCTTTTTTACACCATGATCACTTTAGTTTAAGCCACATTATAAATGTCCATTTAGATTACTCTAATCTTAAATTAGAAATTTAATTCACTAATTATCAACAAAGATTCACAATATAATGGACCAAAGTAGCTCCCAACCACCAAAATTATATAAATATTATGGAATAGTTATCTTGCTCTACTACTATTTCACCACATGCAACCAAATTGTCAAAACCTAAGAATCATGCTTTAAATTTTCTAAATTCTAAAATGAGAAGTGTTATTTAAACACTAAGGGCACCTATGGGGCATTTAGAAGAATCAACAAGATAGCTCTTGTTGGTGCTAGAAGGAGAGCCAATCTATGAATATTTGGTGATCTTAGTTTGCTTCACCTAAACATCAATATATTTTTATGGTTCAAGTAAATTATTTTCTTATGATACATAAATATCATTGATCTTTGTTGTTTGAAACACATCTTTGTGCTTACTTTGACGTTCTTTGAGAATTAGTTCTTGTCTTTGGTAAATTTGGCTTTTAGTTTGAAAATCTATAGTATCTAAGGTTAAAATGGTTCATTTTGATCAAAGGTGGGCATATATTTCATAGATATGGGTTTTTTTTAGTCTTATACTTGAAAATATAGGCCATAATCATATATTTGAATGCATCTTTGAGCAAATTCAATCAAATATCAACATCCTTTGTAATTCTTCATGCCACCTTATAAAATAAGCTCAATGTGTAGGTCTAAATCTTGTTTATTATAGAAATTAACTTGACACATCATATTTGAGGTAAGATCTTCAAATTTCAAGTTTAAATTTCTTATGATAAAGAAAAGGTCACACTCAAAAATTAGAGAACACTTGCCCAAGCTCAGGGTACACATAAAATCCAAACATGATAAAGATACATGCAAGAGATCTAAATCTCTTCCAACTTCACTGATTTAAGGTGCGTATACCTTCAACCATTGCCCAAGTATGGAATGGTTAGGGGATTACTAAATTATTGTGCTATGGGTGTTTTATGATCTTCCAATAAACCCCAAGAAATATCTACCTACATTTAGTCCAATAGGTGTAGTGATTGCTAAGGAACATATAAAAATACTTTAAGGTTGATTTAAGATTTATTAATGTTGTGCATGATGATGTGGCATGTAGGCTATTTCCATTTACTTTTAAATATGTTGCTTATGAGAGGTTCTTAGATTTTCCCGATAACTATATCACAAGTTGGAATGATTTTAACAATGTCTTTATTGATCAATTTTGTAAAATTATTATCCCTTGTGTTATTTACCACCATTTCACTACTATTATAAGGGATGCCAATGAGCCTATCAGTTCCTTCAATGCTATATTTCAAAATATGTATAGTAGGACCATGGACCCCTACAATCCCAATGATTTCCTAGCCTTATAAATCTACAAAGATGTAGTAGATCCTATGACCTTCTATGTTCCTAAAGGGGTTTATCCTAGTTATAGCTTCATTAGCCCAAGCCTATTCTAAATTAGTAATCATTAATGATCAAATGAGGCCCGAGGGGAAAATTGTTTATTCAGTCCCAAATGTAAACCCACACCTACCTATGATGAAATTTCTCCCCAATAATAACCAAAATCTCCCAACCTTAAACCAACTCCCAAATCTGACCTAGTTGCCATTAAGTCATGTAGCTCCAAATCAAAGTCTAGGATTCTTGAATCATCCCACTAATGGATACAACCCAAGTGATAAAAGGACTTTTGTACCATCTACTTATAATAAATACGTACATAATTTTGAAACTCTCAAAAATGAGAATGAATCCATCTTTAAAATGGTTCAAAAATTAAGCACTAATTTCTTTTAGTTGTAGAAAGAAGTAGGCAATACGAGCACCCTAGTAGGAATTTCTCATTTCAAATGTTTAATTGGCCAAATAATTTATAATTATAGTTTTCATAATAGTAAGGATAATAAATCATCTTCCATTAATAAGACTATGGGCATTAATCTTACTGATATTGCATTGTCTGACTATTGTAGGGTACATTACATAACCAAACACGGGGAAATTGATTATATAGAATATTTAAAAGCATTTGAGGCCTTCCAAGAAGATCTAGACACATTTGAAGTGGTCCCTAAAAAATAAAATGGTGAAACCACCTCTAGATCTAAGCCATATGATTAGACCTTCATGGTGGACACCTTGATTTCCCTTCTCAAGACAAAAATGAACCTAATGAGGTCTCTGTGGAGATCTAAGCCTTTTTAACAGTTACTAAAGAAGATCCTTTAAGTAATAGAGATTAAAGGCATCCCTTGACTACCTCAACACCTCTAAACAACTTTGGAAATCCTCTTGACACCTCTTCAAGCAAAAATATATAGCCACCAAAAGGGAGTACTTCTAAACCCAATGTTGATATTCTTAGTCCTTCTAGCAAAATTGGTTATAACATAGTTGAGAATATGAAGAATATAAAGGCTAATATAACATTACATGAACTCATGTAGATTATAGAGCAAAGGGATATCCTATTGGAATCCTTGTTAATAAAGCATAGTCCCTTCAAGACTGATCATGTCAATGTAACAATCCATAAAACCAAAGATGAGTCTCCTCCTTTCTTGCTCACCATCAGGATGTTTGGTAAGAACTTGCATAATTTATTATTAGATTTAGGAGCATATACTAATATCATACCTATAGGAATATGCAATAAATTTGGTTTAACACTTATAAAGTTTGATAGGGTTGTTACCCAATGAGACAAGTATAGGGTTAGAGTTGTAGGAGAATTCTTAAATGTTCATAAGCAACTAGATTCTAAACCTAGGGTACAACAATACATTGATCTTCAGGTAGTTAAAATACCTAATGTTTATGGAATCTTATTGATCAAGGAATGAACTAAGGATTTGAATGGTTTCATGTCTACATATTGCTCACATCTATGGTTACCTTGGAAAGGTGTCCCCACTTAGATCAGAGTTAAGAGAGAACCAAGAAGGAAGGATATGATAATTGAATACAATGTTGTGAATGAGAGAGTCAACATAACAAATTTAGACTTGGGAGTTTTCACCTTAGAGGTTGACAAGTTATGTGATACTAGGAAGGATTATGTTGTTCTTGGATTACGGAAATTACACTCTAATGGTGTTAGGTGTAATGCTAGATCAAGTGTTGGTATTGTTTTAATTGATCCCACTAAAAAATGCACCATGATTCTTATAGACTCCAATTCCCTTGTACTAAAAATCTTTTTAAATATGAAGCACTTATCCCTAGATTACATTTTTTATAAAAAATAGGGTCAAATAACTACTAGTTTATGGGGATTTAGAACTAGTGGTTAACCAAGTCAGAAGTAAGTACCAATGAAATATCTCATACCTTAAAAAATATAAATTAAAATTTTGGGATATAATTCAATCCTTTGATGCCTTTGTCATCACTTCCATCCCAAGGGAGAAAAATCAAGCAACAGATTAATTGGCATCTACTACAACTAACCTCATGCCTAATCATGATTCCCCTAAGTTTAGCATTTAATTGATCCCTTATCCTTCCATACTAGAAAATATAAACCACTTTAAAGTATTTAATGATGATCAATAGATATTAGATTTCATGACTAATTCTAGAGAATTTAATTCCCATATCATTGATGAAGCTAGTGGAATTACATCTGGGGAAGATAAATTTAATGGTAAAGTCATTTAGTTGAGTGATAACAAAATCCCAAAGGGAATAATCGCTTTAGAGATAATATTTGATAAGGACAAAGTTTTTTAGGCTTCTAAGGCTCCTAAGGTAAATTGGAAGGCCTATAATTATATTTATTTAGGCCTTCATGATCATCTTCAGTTGGTAAATGTTTGGAAGGCATGCACAAACATTGAAAATAAGAAGTCTAGGGAACTTCTTGCTCAATACAAGGATGTCATTGCATGGTCTTATGATGTCCTAAAAATATTTTATCCAAGGGTCATCATGCATAATATACCCCTTATAGAGAGATACAAACCCTTTAGATAAAAATAAAGGCTTGTGAACCTAGTCCTAGAACCCATGAACTTCAAATAGGTTAAGAGACTTCTAGATGCTAGGATAGTCTTTCCATCAAACACTCTACTTGGGTGGTAAATTTGGTACTAGTAAATAAGAAGAATGGAAATATTAGGCTTTATATAGACTTTAGAAATTTAAACAAAGCATCAAAGAAGGACAACTACCCCCTTCCTTCCCTAGACCAAGTAATTCATGTTGTTTTGGGATTAGCTATGGTGTCCTTTTTTGATGGGTTTTCAGGTTACAACCAAGTATTGGTTGATAGAGAGGATAGGATAAATATAGGCTTCCCAAAAAAATTGGGAACCTTCACTTACAAGAGTATGCCCTTTGGACTAATGAATGTAAGAGCCAACTTCCAAAGAGCTATGAAACATGCCTTCCAAGTCCTAATTGGTAAGTGAATTATCATATATATGGATTATCTAATAGTTTTTTTCTAAAAATAGGGAAGATCACTTCATGCATTTACAATAATTTTTTGAAATATGTAGAAGTTATGACATCTCTTTGAACCCTAAGAAGAATATATTTTGTGTGACTGAAGGGAAATTATTTGGTCATGTTATAACTAAGGATGGGATCTCTATAGATCCTAAAAGAGTGGAGGCCATATCTATAATAGAACCTCCAAATAGTAAAAAAGAGCTAAAGTCATTTTTTGGTAAGATTAATTTTGTAAGAAAGTTCATTTCTAGTTTTTTTAGAAATAGTCAAACCACTAAATGACATGTTAAATAAGGATGTAAAGGTCACATGAAATGAAGATTCTAGAAAATCATTCAATGACATTAAAGAAGTTATCAGTCAAACTCTAATCATTATAATTATTTATTTTTCAAATGACTTCTACCTCTATTCCTTTTCATTTAACCACACTATGGTTGTAGTGTTAACTCAAAAACTTGAAGTGTGTGATCACCCAATTGCTTTTATGAGTACCAATTTTAAGAATACTAAGTTAAATTATTCATTAATTGATAAACATGCATATGCATTAGTCAATTTAGTTAATAAATTATAGCATCACATCCTTAGAAATAAGCTACAGGCCATCTTACCTAACCCTACCACCAAACTTATGTTAATTTAGAATGAATTGGGGGAACGTAGAGGTAAATGGATGTCAATCTTGCAAGAATATGACCTATAAATGAAAATGAAAAAGTTGTTAAGGTGCCAAGGTTTGATTTAGAATATTGTTAATACTAACCCTAGACTAAGTATTATGTAGGTGGATCAACAAAACTTTCAAGCTAGTGAGTGGTATGACCCAATCATACATTTGCTAATCAATGGTACTAATCTAGCAAGTTTATCCAGGGAGGGAAAGAGGTCCTTTAGGCTAAAGCTAGCCCACTACTTTCTTAAAAATTAAATCTTTTATAGAAGGGATTTTGAAGGAATCTACTTGAGATTTGTCTCACAAGAACAAGCCACCCAAATCATGAGCACCTTTCATGAAAATATAGGTAGTGGACATCCATCTATGAAAAACACAACCCATAAAATTCTTAGGGATAAATATTATTGGCCAACTATTTTTAAGGATTCTCACAAGCATGTGAGGGAATGTCATTCATGCCAAAATTTTAGCACCAAGGAGCCAAAGGTAGTAATGCCTCTACATCTAGTCATGATTGACAAAACCTTTGTTGAATGGGGGTTAGAATTTATTGGTTTAATCATCCCAAACTCATCTAAAGGTCACAAATGTGTCATTACCACCATATATTATTATACAAGGTAGACTAATGTTGTATCCATCAAGTAATGTAGAACTAAAGAAGTGATCAAATTTTTAAAAAAAAACATCTATATCAGGTTTGGGACCCTAGTATCTCTAGTATGTGATAATGGATCTACCTTCATATCCATAGAGATGACTCAATGGGATAATGATAATGGCATAACTCTCAAGTTTTCATCTAACCATTATCCCCAAGGGAATGGAGTCTCTAAGTCAACAATAAGAACCTAATGAAGGCAATCAAAAAATTTATTAAAGACAAACTCAGAACTTGGCACAAGCTCCTTAAATTTTCACTTTGGGATAAAAGGATAAGGATCAACATAGCCTTAAGATCCTCACCATTCTTATTGGTATATGGATAATAACCCATATTTCCTATCACTCTTTAGTTTCCCACATATAGATTTATGTAAGAATACATGGAGTACATCCAAGAACTAACCAAGTCTAGATTCTTGGATATAATTTAGATGGAAGATGCAATGGATAAAACCTTTGTTTACTTTAGTAGACATCAAACCATAGTCAAGAGTTGATTTGATAAAAGATCCAAACTCAAAGTGTGTAGATAAGGAGACTTGGTTCTTCTTTGAGACAAGGCATTTGAGCCTAAGGGTAAACATGGAAAATTCACACCCTTGTGGATTGGCCCATATCAAATTGTGTAAAAATTTGGAAACAACACTTTTAAACTCAAGGACTTACAAAGATAAAAGTTTACACTACCCACCAATGGGCAGTATCTCAAGCAGTATTTCTCTACTACTCCTCCTGGGGTCTTCATGGAGTAAATTGTAATATGTTTAGATTAGTGTAGATAGGTTAGTTAATTTATTTTTAGTTCTTTCTTTATTTTCCCTTGTTCATACATAAGCATGCACATATTTGTTTATTTTTTCCTTCACTATTTCCTTTCTCTCTATGGTGTTTTTCTTTCATTTTTCTAGGTATCTTTATCCCAATAAGTCCCTAGGGATGATATTGATCTTCAGAGTTATGGAGTTTTCTTAAAATATTATCCCCAATTCAAGAATGAATGTATGAATCCCATACATGGACTAACCATGTCTCTAAAATATAAATCATGATGTTATATCTTAGATAAACTAATAAAGACTAATATAAATTCCAATCATTTCATTGAACCTTAACCATTATCTTGACCTCAAACTAGTTTTAAGAAGACTTACACTTGGGGAATGGATACTCAAATTATCATGGTATACCACAAGCTAGCACTTAATTAACATTTTTTCTTGGGATAAGAGTTTCAACTATAGATGATTTTTCAAAGATCAAATACTTGACCAAATCCTAAAACCTAGCTATTCTGGTTCCCAGCCTTGTTGAAAGCATAAAGACCTAAGAAAATACAAAAATAGGATACAATGAAAAATCTAAAGCTTTTAGGTATAGGTGATTCTAACAACCTCCATTAGGGCTATGGATACCTAACTAATAGTGGAGTAAGGACATGAGTGGAGCCAAAGGCATCTTAATCAGGGATATGGATGCCTAGCTAGTAGTAGAGCAATGCCCAAGCCTTCCCTAAGCTAAAACATGGTTCAAAATGAACATTTCATTACAATATAAGTCAATGTAAGTGATTGAGGACATGAAACTAGAACTTGTTTCCTAAATCCCATGGCAAAAAATAAGAGGAATCAAAAAGCATACATGTAGTTTAAGTATGTCTTGGTATTTGATCTTAAGTCTCCAAGTGCAAGGTTTGTTTCAACCATAATCTGATTTATATGGTGGTTTTGGTCAAGTGAAGTCAATGACCTAATTATTAGTCTGACCAGAGTGTCTAAGTTCTAACATATTGCTATGTTTCCCTTATGATTCACCACTTTTGGGACTAATATACCCCCATTTTTTTAATTAGAACCCTTGAGAGATCCTCAAAATAAATCATGCAAATCTCAACATGTCAAAGCTTTTTTTATAGAATTTGAAGGTCATCCACTTTGTTAAGAAACAAGCATATATGGTCTTAACTTTCTTTATCTGGACTAACCTTGATAATGAAGTTTGTTTGAGCATGAGTTGTAGGTTCCATGGTGTACATTCTTGAGAAATCTATATTGCAAAACCTTAACAAACCCTTAGTTCAAATTTGAATAAAGGTGGGAACCCAAATTAGTGGGAATCATTTTTTATAGACTAAAATTCAAGCACATATCCTAGGATTAGTCATGTTTATTAACATGACTTGACTCCCTTCATCATTTTCCCCTTTCTTTAAGTTTCTTATGGCCTAACATAATTTCATTATATAGGGTCTTTTTATATTCCCTAGTTTAGCGTAAGACTTTAATACCAAGGCCCTGATGTATTCATTAATACCATATCAACCTTAGTCTTAAAATCTTAGGCCTAAGTTTTTATCATCCCCTCAACCCTAAATTAAAGTATTTTCATCTCTTAAGATCCTATGGTTGTCACTTTATCATGACATTGGATCGAAAGAAGTGAAGGTAACTAGGAAATTTAGTTTAAATAGTCCACATCTTGGATGATCCGATGATTTGCACTTGCTCATATGGACTCGATCAAATGAAGTGAAACATGTTTGAAAAGTCAAAAGAATATAGGGTGCCTAAAAGATGGACATGAAACACCATTAAATTTGAGGACTAAAAGAAAAAGGGACCAACTTGAAACTATATCCAATTGAGAGTAGGTCTCTGGATCATGATCCTATGGTTGTCACTTTATTTTGATATTTGATCAAATGGAGTGAATTAACACCCAAAGCTTGGGAATCCCCATAAAAATGCCAAGTGGTATCCTTAAATTTGACCTGGAAGATTTTAATGAACTTAAAATTGATGTTCACATGACCATCATTTAAAGTTCTGAAAAGACTAACTTGATGCCCACGTGACCTTCAACTTTAAGTCCATTAAAGTGTATTTTTTTTAGTTTAAATTTGGTGTCCATGCAACCATCAATGGACACTCGAGAAGGTGTATATGATTCTCATGAGACCATAAATTTTAAACCAATGAAAATTCCTTACTAAAAATTCAAAGGGCATCCCTAAACCTTTTTGGGCTCACCAAACTGAGGAAAATGTTCAAAATATGCCCAAAATGGATAACCTTGATTTGTAGAATGTAAATATATATAGTAAATATACTTGGCCTAAGTCTATGTTTTAAATATCCATATGGAATTTTTCATAATGGACCTTAAATCATAGACTTAGCCTATGTAGAATTCATTTCATGTTTGACCTATTTTGAGCATGGTTTATGATTCATGGCATAAACATTTTAGCCTAATGTTTTCATTGTGTTTTATAAACACAACACATACATTAACCTAGGATGCTTTTACCTTGACCCATTTTAAATCATAACTTATGTTTAAAATACTTATCCTAAGGTTTGTCCCATGTTTAATAAACATGAAACAAACCTTATTCTAATGGATGTAAGCCTAAGTATTGAATTTTAAGAGTATTCTAACTTAATGTTTGAGCATGTTTGTAGATCAATGGTCAATGATTTATCATTGGATTTGATCCAATGGCATGAAGGTCCCTAGAGACTTTTCAACAAAACCCCAAGAAATTATGGACCCACCACATAGCCAATGATTATTTGATAAGGGACTAACATAAGATTTAGAACACAGGGAAGATGCATAAGTACACCAAGTGTCATGACCACATGGCTTAAGGCCTAAGAACCAATTAAAAGATAATGGCCTACATTATGATCAAAGGCTTGTGCTAATATAGGATTTTGATCCTATGGATTGAAAGGAAGGATGTATTTTTAAATACCAATGGCTAGTGTTCAAATGGAATTTATGAAAAATGCCATGAAAGATCTAGACCAGTGCCACATAAGCTCCATACAATAAAAAAAGGATAAAACTATAGATCTTGTGGGATCAAAAACATAAAGGTATAAAGGCAAAAGACAAAATAAAATATAGAACACATATAAGCCAAAGCTTGGATATCTTCTACCATTAAAGATCCAAACCCTAAACCCTATATAAAGGTAACCCAAATGGATCCAATTTGCTTCAATTCAATCAAGAGATAACTTAATTATGTTTCTAAGCATGATAGAGCTTTTGCAAGGATCATCTATAGTCTGATGTGAATAATTATAAAGAAATAGAGACCATAGTAGCTAGTAGACAATAGTTAAAGGAAGAGGCCAACCTTTATTTGATGATTTATAGTGAGGATTGGGGGTTCAAGGATATATAATTAGACCTCACAACATTGAACATACATGGCATCAAGAATTTCTCTAAGTTTTTCTTCATGATCAAATAATTACAACCCATCTCAAGCGAAGAGCAGAGAAATGTTAGCACTGATAGATGACATAATAAGTTGGTTATAATCCAGATGGTCAACCTCCACCATGCCATGGAAAAACTAGAGGTAATGCACTATATTGATGTCTTTTCCCCCATTTTTATTGATTATAGATTGATGGTGAATAGATTATTAATGAGGGGAACTCGAAAGAAGTGGCATACATTTCCCCTATTACTTTTTAAAAGTACTACAAGCTCCCTCTCTCCCATGTGCACCTTCCCAACATGAGAAAATGGACCAATAGCCATGACTTGACCTCCATCTTAAGATGCTAGCTCCATCAAGGGTCTCACATATTTAGAACCCTTGATGGAAAAATCCCTATCATTTAGTTTAGAGAGGGCATTAGGGTGATTATGACCTTATTGAGTAGATCTTTTGGTGCCCCTTCAACCACTTATGTAAATAAGGTTTGGGTCTCATATGTACACTTCCTAGTAGAATAAAAAATTACCCCTCTATTTAGATATTTTATTAGCATCTTCCTTTCCAAGAAATTCATTTCCATAAATAAAAGAACCTCTAAACAATTATACATGATGTCTTACCTCCTTGATGCCCTTTTCACTTCAATCACCTTCCTTAACATTAAGAATTAGTCACCAGAGGGTAGGACAACTATCTCATACCACTACTCTAAGATGCACATATTCAAGTACCAAAATCACATGTAGTTTATCTATAATTATATTTTCCAAGCAATAGTTAAAGCCATCATAGGTGTTCCAATGCCTAGGCTCCACCCCCTCATCAAAAGATAGGTTAAAATAATAGGGGATATATGGTATTATCTTGATTACACAATCATCAAGATAGATTGAAGCATGTCCCAACCCTATAGACTACCTTTACATGTCACAAATTAACTAGTTGAATAAGATATTACCTCCCAACTCATCCTTGGAATTAACAAGGCTTGTAAATAAAAGAGGAAATGTCTACTTCACCCATTCTCATTGGACTTTAGGAAAACCCTAATTAAATAATAGAATTAGGTGGAGATTATGGTCACACATAATAATTCATTTGAATTTTATCTATATGGACTCAAAATGTGGGATCTAAGGAACAAGGTGGGGGATCATCTAAAGGATAATAAGCTCAAGCTTGAGTATGTACACCAACTAGGTGTCCATGACGCCATATACATTAGAGCCAAAAACTATGGGGAAGTATTGGCCAGAGTCTAGGGTCACAACATCAATCTAGAGCATAGATTGGTTAGAGACAACAATACATCTAAGGAAACATGGAAAGTGTACCCCTTGTAGTATCATTTACGACTTGGGCCATCTAGAATAGCTCAAGAGTAACCTTAGGTAGAACAACCACAATAGTCTTAATAGTAGGTTAAGCCAACTCAAGATGATCAAGGCAAATGAAAGGAGAACTTTGGAGAAGTAATATTAGAAGAAAGACTTGGAAAAGGACCCTTAACTTCAACCAGATAATAGAGACCACCCTTTCTAATCTAGTACATTAACATGATAGCCTTAGAGCCAAAAGAGACACTTGAGGGTGCTCTCAAGAAACTTGTAGTGTCTTATAGCTCAAGAGGAGAAGAGGACCCTTCAGTGGAGCCCAAGGAAGATATAAGTAAATAACTTGTCCTAGTGGTCTCCCATGAAAAGAGGAAGACAAAATTGGCCTTGGTCTTAGTAACACTAAATAAGAATCCTAGATTGACCTTCACTAATCCCACTAGTGAAGTCAATCTCTTTAGTGATGAATTTACAATCCATGGACCAGTCATTCTTGACTAGTTCATCTATGAGAAATTGTAAAAGATCCCATCTCTCTCCCACTCATGGGCCATAACAAATGTTGGTGTGGATGTACATGATGATGTGAATCCCTAGATAAAATCTATAATGAAGGAATAATAAGAAAGAATAATCATGGTCTCCCAAGGCTCAATAAATAAGAAGATGGATGCTCCAAGAGAATCTACTAGTTTAGTAGTGGAGTTCTAGGAACCTCCCCAGTTCAAAGAACTAATTACCATAATTCATTTCAATTTTGAGACAATAAGTTTAGAAAGGATAACAACTAGGATGTCCATGGTTAGGATATAAAAATTCACCTTTAAAAAGGTAAAACCTTTATAGGTTTGACTCCTATTGTTGGAAAATATCTTGGTGGATCTATAATACATGAAGAAGATGTAGAAAGCTTGATAGAAGAACATTCAAAACAAGCCAAGGCTGGAGTTCAGGGTCTAAAACAAAGGATACAAAATTTGGAAAAGGAGAAGGAGAACTTGTAAACCTAATAAATCATATTATTACTAGATGCAATGATCAATATGCTTAACAAGTCATTTTATGACATGTTTAAGGCATTAAAGTTAATGAAGATAAGGTAGAGTGCACTAGGAGACCAAGATACATTAGCCAAAGACCTAGTCACCCAATGGTAGGCCTCAAAGGACAATATTTTACAACTCCTCAATATTCAAGCAAAGAAGTAGATCTCAAACTTTAGAACCATAAGTATGGGACACCTAGGCACAATCTTGGGGATTGTTATTGATAAATTTTAAAGCTTGAATACCTTACATACCAAGGTGATGAGGCTTTTAAAAGATGATAAAGGGTTCATTAGAATAATTGAGGAACATCTTAGGACCATACTCATCAATATTTCATAACCTACTTTCCTTGGCCTCATCAATGATGAAGAGTTCAAGTATAGAGCCACTTTGGTGACTCAAGAAGTCCAAAGTAAAAGCAAAGGCCTATCTAGACAAGATAACAACAATATCTTGGATATGCTCTTTAATTTAGGTGAGAGGATAAATGAAGCTAGAAGCATCAACAGGGACAACTCCCACTGGCATTAGAAGGAGGGTCTTCTTCCAATTTTTGGTGATCTTAGTTTACTTTATCAAAAGATCACTATATATTTGTGTTTTAAGTAAACTATTTTCTTAAGATATATAAATATCTTTGATGTTTGAAACACGTCTTTGTTTTTTCTTTAATGTTCTTTGAGAATTATTTATTATCTCTAGTAAATTTAGATTTAACTTTGAAAATATATAGTAGTCAAGGTTAGAATGGTTCATTTTGATCAAAGGTGGGCATATCTTTCATAGATATAAGTTCCTTTAATCCTATAATTGCAAAGATAGACCATATTCATGTAGTTGAATACGTATTTGAGTAAATTCAATCAAAGATCAATGTCCTTTGTAATTCTTTATACCACCTTTACAAAATAAACTTAATATGTAGGTCTAACTCTTGTTCATTATATAATTAACTTGACACATCATATTTTAGGTAAGATCTTCAAATATCAAGCTAGAATTACTTGAGGTTAGAAAAAGATCACACTCATTAAACAAAGAAACCTGGTTTGAGCTTGGGGTACATAAAAATTCTAGATGTGATAAAGGTATATGTATAAGATCTAAATCTCTTCCAACTTCACCAATTCAAAGTGCTTGGACCTTCAACTATTGCTCAGGTATGGCATGGTTAGGGGATTCTTTGATTAATGTGTCAAGGGTGATTCATGATCTTCCAATAATCCCTAATAAATATCTACTTACATTTAATCCAATAGGTGTAGTGAGTACTAAAGAACATATAAAATCCTTTAATGTTGCATTAAGATTACTTAATGTTGTGAATGAAGATGTGGCATGTAGACTATTTCCATTTAATTTTAAAGATGACACTTGTGAATGGTTCTTAAATTTTCTTGATAACTATATCACAAGTTGGAATGATTTTAACAATGTCTTTATTGATCAATTTGGTAAAATTATTAGTCCTTATGTTATTTACCATTAGTTCACTACTATTAGAAGTGATGTTAGTGAGTATATCAGGTCCTTTAATTATATATTTGAAAAGATGTATAGCAGGACCATGGAGCCCTACAATCCCAATGAAGTCCTAGCCCTATAAATGTACAAAGATGTAGTAGATCCTATTACCTCTATGTTCCTAAAGAGGTCTATCCTAGTTATAGCTTCATTAGCCCAAGCCTATTCTAAATCAGTGATCATTAATGATCAAATGTATCCCCATGGGAAAATGGCTTATTTAGTCTCAAATGTGAACCCACACCTACCTATGATGAACTTGTTCCCCAATAATAACTAAAATCTCCTAGCCTTAAAACAACTCCCAAATTTGACCCATTTACCATTAAGTCATCTGGATCCAAATCAAAGTCTAGGATTCTCGACTCATCCCACTAATGGCTACAACCAAAGTGATTAAAGGGATTTGGTACCATCTAATAATAATATCTAGGTACATAATTATGAAAATCTCAAAAATGACAATGAATCCATCTTGAAAATGGTTCAAAAATCAAGCATTGATTTCCTTCAATTGCAGAAATAAGTAGGCAATACTAGAGAGTACCCTGGTAGGAATTTATCATTTCAAAGATTTAATAGACCAAATAATATATTTTAGAATGATAATTCTCATAATAATAATAATAATAATAATAATAATAATAATAATAATAATAATAATAATAATGAACCATCTTCCAATAACAAGAATATGGACATTAATCTTACTAATATTGCATTGCCTGACTATAGATAAACATGGGGAAATTGACTATATAGACCTTTTCAAAGCCTTTAAGGCATTCTAGGAAGAGATGGACACATTTGAAGTGGTGCCTAACAAATAAAGTGGTACAAGCAACTCTATATCTAATCCATTTGATCAGGCCCTCATGGTGGACACCTTTGATTTCCCCTTTTAAGAAGAAAATGAACCTAATGAGGTCCTTAAAGAGATCCAAGCCTTTCATTAGTTCCTAAATAAGACCTATACCTTGGAGAATAGAGAGTAGAGGCAGCCCCTAACTACCTCAACACCTCAAAATAACTTTGGAACTCCTCCTAACACCTCTTCTAACAATAATTTAGAGTGACCAAAAGGGAGTACTTCTAAACCCAATGTTGATATTCCTAGTCCTTATAGCAAAACTAGTAATAACATAGTTGAAGATATGAATAATATAAAGGATAATATAACATTACATGAACTCATGTAGATTATAGATCAAATGGATATCCTATTGGAATCCTTGTCAAGAAAGCACAATCCCTTCAAGACTAATCATGCCAATGTAACAGTCCATAAAACCAAAGCTAAGTCTCCTCCTTTCTTACTCACTATCAAGATGTTTGGTAATAACTTGCATAATTTATTATTAGATTTAGGATCATCTACTAATATCATGCCTATATTAATATGCAAGTAACTTGGTTTAACACATATAATGTCTAATAAGGTTATCATCCAATTAGACAAGTCTAGGGTTAGAGTTGTAGGATAATTATTAAATGTTCATATGCAACTAGCTTCTGAGCTTAGGGTATAATAATTCATTGATATTCATGTATTTAAAATACATAATGTTTATGGAATCTTATTGAGCAAGGAATGGACTAAGAATTTTAATGGTTACATGTCTATAGATTGCTCACATTTATGGTTACCTTGAAAAAGTGTTCCCAATTAGATCAGAGTTGAGAGAGAACCAAGAATGAAGCATATGATAAATGAATACAATGTTTTGAATGAGAAATTCAACATAATAGACTCAGGCTTCAGGGTTTTCACCCTAGAAGTTGACAAGGTATGTGATACCAATGATGCTTATGTTGTCCTTGGATTATAGAAATTGCACTTTAGTGGTGCTAGGTGTAATGTTGGATCATGTGTTGGTATTGTTTTGATTGAACCCACTAATAAAATGTACCATGATTCTTATAGACTCCAATTCCCTTGTACTAAAAATATTTTTGAGTATGAATTCCTTATCCTTGGCTTATAATTTGTTATAAAAACAATGTCAAAGAACTACAAGTTTATGGGGATTCAAAATTGGTGGTTAACTAGGTCAAAAGCAAGTACCAATGTAAGCTCTCATACATTATAAGGTATAAATTCAAATTTTGGGATCTGATTGAATCTTTTGATGCCTTTGTCATCACTTTCATCCCAAGGGAAGAAAATCAAGCATTTGATCAATTGGCATCTGCTATAGCTAACCTCATGCCTAATCATGATTCCCCTAATTTAGCTTTAAACTAATCCCTTGTCCTTTAATATCAAACAATATCAACCACTTCCAAGCCTTCAATGATGATCAATAGATATTGGATTTCATGACTAATTCTAGAACATTTGATGCTCTTATCATTGATGAATCTGATGGAAGTACATCTAGGAAAGATAAATTTAATGGTAAAGTCATTCAGTTGAGTGACAACAAAATCCCAAAGGGAATGATTGCTTTAGAGAGACTATTTGATAAGGATAAATTTGGTGATGCTTATAAATCTCTTAAGGTAAATGGGAAATACTATATTTCTATTTATTTAGGCCTTCATGATCAGCCTTGACTAGTAAATTTTGGGAAGGCCTATATAAATGTTGAAAACAAGAAGGCTAAGGAACTTCTTACCCAATACAAGGATTTCATAGCATGGTTTTATGATGGCCTGAAGATCTTTGATCCAAGGGTTAACACCCATACTATACCCCTTAAAGAGAGTTACAAACCATTCATGTAGAAATAAAGGCCTACAAACCCAATCCTAGAACCCATGATCTTCAAAGAGGTTAAGAGAATTATAGATGCTTGGATAGCCTTTCCCATCAGGTACTCTACCTGGGTGGCCAATTTAGTTCTAGTCAGGAAAAAAAATGGTGATATTAGGCTTTGTATAGACTTCAAAAAAATTATCAAAGCATTAGAGGAGGATAAATACCCCCTTCCTTCCCTATACCAAGTAATTCAAGTTGTTTTAGGATTAGCTATGATGTCCTTTATTGATGACTTTTTAGGTTACAACCAAGTATTGGTTGATATATAGGATAAGATGAAGATATCCTTCAAAAAAAAATGGGTAACCTTCACTTACAAGAGGATTCCCTTTGGACTAATCAATGTAGGATCCACCTTATGAAGAGCTATGGATTATACCTTCCAAGGCCTGATTGGTAAGTGCATTATTATATACATGGATAATCTAACACTTTTTTCTAAAATTAGGGAAGATCACTTCATGCATTTATAGCAAGTTTTTGAAAGATGTAGAAGGTATGGCATCTCTTTGAACCCTGAGAAGAGTATATTTTTTGTGATTGAAGTGAATTTATTATGTCATGTTATAACTAAGGATGGGATCTCTATAGATCCTAAAAGAGTGGAATGCATATCTATAATAAAACCTCCAAATAGTAAAAAGAGCTAAAGTCATTTTTTGGTAAGATTAATTTTGTAAGAAAGTTCATTTTTGGTTTCATAGAAATATTTAAACCACTAAATGACATGCTAAATAAGGATTCCAAGGTCACATGGAGTGAATATTATAGAAAAGCATTCAATGACATCAAGGAAGCCATCAGTCAAGATTCAGTCCTTATAAGTCCTAATTTTTCAAGGGGCTTCTACCTCTATTCCTTTGCATCTAACCACACTATGGCTACAGTGTAAACTTATAAAATTGAAAGGTGTGATCACCTAATTCATTTTATGAGTACCAATTTTAATAATGCTAATTTAAATTATTCATTGATTGATAAACAAGCATATGCATTAGTCAAGGTAGTTAAGAAATTCAGGCATTACATCCTTAAAAATAAGGTTCATGCCATCCTGCCTGACCCTACCACCAAAATTATGTTAATTTATAATGAATTGGGATAATGTAGAGGTAAATGTATGTCAATCTTGTAGTACTATGACATAGAGATGAAAATGGAAAATTTGGTAAGTTTCTAAGGTTTTATTCATATGATTTCTAATAATAACCCTAGACTAAGTATTATGTACGTGGATCAACAAAAATTTCAATCTAGTGAGTGGTATGACTCAATCATACATTTTATAATCAATGGTACTTATCTTATAGGTTTATCTAGGAAAAAAAGAGGGCCTTGAGACTAAAGGGAACCCAGTACTTGATCAAGAATGTAATATTATATAGAAGGGATTTTTAAGGAATCTACTTGAGATGTGTCTCAAAAGATGAAGCCACCCAAATCATGAGCACCTTTCATGCAAATCTAGGTAGTGGACATCCATTTAGGAAAGCCACAACCCAAAAAATTCTTAGGGTTATCTATTATTGTCCAGCTATTTTTAAACATGCTCACAAGCATGTGAGGGAATGTCATTCATGCCAAATTTTTAGCACCAAGGAGCCAAAGGCAATAATGCCTCTACAACCAGTCATGATTAACAAACCCTTTACTCTATGGGGGTTAGAATTTTTTGGCATAATAAACCCCAACACATCTAAAGGTCACAAATATATCCTTACCACCATAGACTATTATGCAAGGTGGACTAAAGCTACAACCACCAAGCAATGTAAAACTAAGGAAGTGATCAACTTTTTATAAGAAAACATCTATACCAGGTTTAGGACTCCAATATCTCTAGTATGTGATAAAAAATATACCTTCATATCCATTAAATGATTGAATGGTCTTATGATAGTAGCATCACTCTCAAGTTTGCATCCAACCATTATTCCCAAAGGAATGGAGTCTCTAAGTCAAAAAATAAGAAACTAATGAAGGCAATCAAGAAGTTTGGTAAAGACAAACCTATAACTTGGGACAAGCTCCTTAAATTTTCAATTTGGGATAATCAAATAAGGTTCAAGAAATCCTTAAGAGTCTCACCATTCCTATTGGTATATGTACAAGAACCCATCTTTCCTATCACTCTCAAGTTTCCCACATATAGATTTATGCAATAATACATGGATGAGAGCTAAGAGCTAGCCAATTCTAGATTGTTGGATATAATTTAGATGGAATATGCAAGGGAGAAAGCCTTTTCTAAATTTAGTAGAAATCAAACCAAATTCAAGAGAGGGTTTGATAAAAGATCCAAAATCAAAGTGTTTAAACAAGGAGACTCAGCTCTTCTTTGGGATAAGGAATCCAAGCCTAAAAACATGACAAATTCAAACCCTTATGGATTGGTACATATTATATTATGAAAACATTCTAAAATAATAATTTGAAACTCAAGGGCTTATAAGGAGTAGGGCTTACACACCCCAACAATGGGTAGTATCTCAAGCACTATTTATCTATTACTCTTCTTGGGGTCTTCATGGAGTAAACTATCAGATTTTTAGATTAGTGTAGATAGGCTAGTTAGTTTCCTTTTGGATCTTTCTTTATTGTCCCTTGTTTGTACATAATCATGCCCATATTATTTATTTTTTTACTTTGATGTTTCCTTTCTCTCTATGGTGTGTTTCTTTCACATTTATTGGTTCCTTGATCCCAATAAGTCCCTAGGGACAATCTTGAGCTTAGAAGTTATGAATTTTGCTTAAAATATGCCCCCTAATTTAGGAATGAAGGTATGAATCCCATACATGGAGTAATCATGGCTCTGAAACATAAAGCATGATGTTATATCTTATATAAATTAACAAAGACTAAGGGAAATGACAATCATTTCATTTGACCTTAAATATTATCTCAACCTCAAACTAGTTTTAAGAAGACTTACACTTGGGGAATGGAGACTCAAAATATCATGGTATATCCCAAGCTATAACTTAATTAACATCCTTGCCTATGATAATATTTACAACCATAGATGATTTTCCTAAGATCAAATACTTGATCAAATCCTAAAACTTGGATATCCTAGTTCCCAACTTTGTTGAAAGCATAAAGACCGAAGAAAATACAAAAATAGGATACAATGCAAAATATAAATCTTTCAAGTAAATGTGATTTTGGAAACCTCCATTAGGGCTATGGACACCTGACTAGTTGTGGATCAAGGCCATGAGTAGAGACAAAGGCATTTATGCTGGGGATATAGATGCTTGGCTAGCATTAGAGCAATGCCCAAGCCATACCTAAGTTAAAACAAGGTTCATAATGAACATTTCATTATAATATAAGTCAATGTAAGTGATTGAGAATATAAAACTATAATCTATTTATTGAATCCCATGACAAATAGTAAGTGGAATCAAAGCACACATGTATTTTAAGTATGTCCTAATATTGGACTTTAATTCTATAAGTACAAGGTTCATTTCAACCATAATCTAATCTAGATGGTGGTTTTGGTCAAGTGAATTGGATGACCTAATTATTAGTCTAACCAAAATCTCTAGGTTCTAACATATTTATATGTTTCCCATATGAGTCACAATTTTTTGGGACCAACATACCCCTATTTTTTTGAATTGGGACCCTTGAGAGACCTTTAAAATAGAGCATGGAAATATTATCATGTCAAAGTTTTTCTTATAGAATTTTTAGATCATCCATTTTGTTAAGAAACAATCATATATGGTCTTGATTTGCTTTATCTAGACTAACCTTGATAATGAAGTTTGTTTGGGCATGAGTTGTAGGTTACATGGAATACATTACTAAGGAATATGAATTCCAAAACCCTAACAAACCCTTGGTTCAAATTTGAATAAAGTTAGGAACCCAAATTAGTGAGAATCATTTTTTATGGACATAAATTCAAGCACATATCCTAGTATTAGTCATTTTTCTTAACATGACTTGACCCCCTTCATTATTTTCCCCCTTATTTAAGTTCTTTATGGCCTAACATAATGTCATTGTGTAAGGTATTTTTATATTCCCCAACTTAGCCTAAGAATTTAATACTAAGGCCCCGATGTATTCATTAATACCATCTCAACCTTAGTATTAACATCTTAGGCCTATTTTTATCATCCCCATGACCCTAACTTAAATTCTTTGCATCTCTTAGGATTCTATGATTGTCACTTTATCATGAAATTTGATCAAATGGAGTGAAGGTAATTAAGAACTTTGGTTTAAATAGCCCACATCTTGAATGATCTGATGATCCGTGCTTACTGGCAAGGACTTGATCGAATGGAGGAAAACATGTTTGAAAAGACAAAAGAATATAGGGAGCCAAAAATATAGACATATGGCATAATATCATTTGAGGACTAAAATAAGAAGTGACCCACTTGACACTATAATGAATCAAAAATAGGTATCTAGATCATGATCCTATGATTATTGCTTTATCATGACATTTGATTTAATGGAGTGAATTAACACCCAAAGCCTAGAAATCCCTACAAAAATTCCAAGTGGTGTCCTATAATTTGATCCTAAAGATTGTAACAAAATTAAAATTAACATTCACATGACCGTCATTTAAACATCCAAAAAGACTAACTTGATGCCTGCATGATTGCCAATTTTAAGTCCACTAAAGTAAAATTTTTATTGGTTTAAAATTGATGTCTATAAAACTATCAATGGACACCCAAGAAGGTGTATTTGATGCCCATGATATTTTAAATTTTAAAGTAATGAAAATTCCTTAAATAAAATTTAAAGGGAATTCATAAACCTTTTTGGGCTCACCAAGCTGTGGAAAATGTTCAAAATATGCCCAAAATTGATAACCTTTATTTTTGGAATACAAATGCATGTAGGAAGGATACTTATCCAAAGTCTATGCTTTAAATATCCAAATGTAATTTTACATAATGGACCTTAAATCACAAACTTAGCCTATGTAAAATTCATTTCATGTTGGACCTATTTTGAGAATGCTTTGTGATTCATGACGTAAACATTTTAGCCTAATGTTTTCATTATGTTTTCTAAACACAAAGCATACATTAACCTAGGATGATTATACCTTAACCCCTTTTAAATCATAAATTAGGTTTAAAATCCTTAGCCTAAGGTTTTTTCGATGCTTAATAAACATGAAACTAACCTTAGCTCAAGGGACGTAAGCCAAAGTCTTAACTTTTAAGAGTGTTTTAATTTAATGTTGGGGCATATATATAGATCAATGATCAATGCTTTATCTCTAGATTTGATCTAATGGTGTGAAGGTACCCAAAGACTTTTTAACAAAACTTCAAGAACCTGCAAACCTTCCATGTGGATAATGATTATTTGACAAGGGACTAACATAAGATTTGGAACATGGGGAAGATATGTGATCACGGTAAGTGTCATGACCACATGGATTAAGGCCAATGAACTAATTAAAAGATGAGGGCCTATATTATGATAAATGATTCATGTTAATTTAGGATTTTGATCCTATGGAGTACAAAGGAGGTATTTTTTATATACCAATGGCTAGTGTTCAAATGGCATTTATGAAAAATGTCATGAAATATCCAAACTATTGTGACATAAGCTTTGTATAAGTAGAAAAGGACAAAATTAAAGATCTTATAGGCTCAAAAACACAAAGGTATAAAGGCAATGGTCCAAATCAAATCAAGAACATGCATAAGCCAAAGCCTAGATATATTCCACCATTAAATCTCCAAACCCTAGACCCTGCATAAAGGCAACCCAAATAGATCTAATTTATTATAATTTAATCAATACATAGCTTAATTATGTTTCCAAGAATGAGAGAGATTTCACAAGGATCATCTAAAATCTAGTGTGAATAATTAGCAAGAAATAGAGACCATGGTAGCTAGTAGACAATAATTAAAGGAAGAGGCTAAGCTTTATTTGACAATTGATAGTGTGGGCCAGGTGTTCAAGGATACATAATTGTACCTCATAACATTGGACATCCATGACATCAATAATTGGTCTGATATTTTCTTCATGATTAAATAATTGAAACCCATCTCAAGGGAAGAACAGAGAAATGCCACCACCAAAAAATGATACAATGACCTAGTTGCAATCCATATGGCCAACCTCCACCATGCCATGTGAAAACTAGAGGTAATGCACTGCATTGATGTCCTTTACCCTATTTTTTTTATTTCCAAATTAATGATGAATGGATTATTAGGGAGGGGAACTCAAAAGAGGTGGCATACATTTCCCTTGTTGCTTTTCAAAATTAATGCAAGATCCCTCTTCCCCATGTGGACCTTCTAAACATGAGAGAATGAATCAATAGCCATGACCTAGACTCCATCTTAAGACCTTGACTCTATTAAGGGCCTCACATCTTTATAACCCTTGATGGAGAAATCCCTATCATTTAGTTTAGAGAGGGCATTAGGGTGATTATGACCTTGTTGAACATAGCTTTTGGTGCCCCTTCAACCACTTATGCAAATAAGGTTTGGATCTCATATGTATGAATCCTAGTGGAAGAAAAACTTACCCCTCCAATTAGAGATTTGATTATCATCTTTCTAACCAAGCAATTTATTTCCATTAAGAAAATGACCTCCAAACAATTATACATGATGTATTACCTCATTAATTCCCTTCTCACTTCAATCACCTTCATTGGAATTAATAATTGGTCCCCAAATGTTAGGACAACTATCTCACACCACTACTCCAAGTTGCACATCTTCAAGTATTAGAATCACATGCAGTTTATCTATGATTGTGTTTTCCTATCAAAATTTGAAGCCCTCACAGGTTTTCCAAAACGTAGGATCCACCCCCTCATCAAGAGACAAGTTGAAATGATAGGGGATGTATGGTATTATCCTTATTTCATGTCATCAAGAAAGAGGCAATCATGTCCAAACCTGATAGACTACATGTGCATGTCCCAAATAAACTTGGTGAACAAGATATTGCCTCCCAACTCATCTTTGGCATTGACAAGGCTGGCAAAGAAAAGAGGAAAGGTCTACTTCACCCCTTCCCCTTGGACATTGGTAAAACCTTAATTAAATAATGGAATTAGGTAGAGATTATGGTCACACATAGGAATTCATTTGGATTTCAACTAGATGAACTCAAAATGTGGGATCTAAGGAATAAGGTGGGGGATAATCTAAAGGACAAGAAGCTCAAGATTTAGTATGTGTACCAAGTGGGGTCTATAAGACCATATAAATCAGAGCCAAGAACTATGGGGAAGTATTGGCCAAATTCTAGGGTCACAACATCAAGCTAGAGCACAGATTGGTTAGAGACAACAAGTCATATGGGGAAACATGGCAAATACACCCCTTGCAGTATCATTTACCACTTGGGCCATCTAGAATAACTCAAGAGCAACCTCAAGTAAAATAACCATAATAGTCCTAACAATAGGTTGAGCCAACTCAAGATGATCAAGGAAAAGCAAAGGAGAAGATTGGAGAAGTAATATTAGAATAAAGACCTAGAGAAGGACCCTTACCTTTAATTAGGTAGTAGAGACCACCCTCTCTAATCTAGTACATTGACATGATATCTTTAGATCTAGAAGAGACATTTGAGGGAGATCTCAAGAAATTTGTAGAGTTTTATGGCTTAGGAGGATAAGAGGACCCTTTAGTGGAGCCCAAGGAAGATATAAGGAAATAACTTATCCCAATGACCTCCAATGAAAAGAGGAAGGTAAAAATGACCTTGGTCCTAGTAGAACTAAGAAAGAAACCCAGATTAACCTTCACTCATCCACTAGTGAAGTCAATCTCTTCATTGATGAATTTCTAATCCATGGACCAGTCATTCCTAACTAATTCATCTATGGGAAATCACAAAATATCCCATCTCTCTCCCACTCATGGACCATAACAAAGGTTGGTGTGGATTTACATGATTATGTGAATCCATGGATAAGATATATAATGAAGGAATAGGAAGAGAGAAGAATCATGGTCTCCTAAGTCTCAGGAAGTAATAAGATGGATGCTCCAAGAGCATCTACTAGCTCAGGAGTGGAGTTTGTAGAATATCCCTAGTTTAAAGAACCAATTACCATAGTTCATTT